>VYZT01060129.1:152649-424453 GCA_013400735.1 Pomatostomus ruficeps | reverse complement strand
TGCTGTGGTGGGAAGTGCAGGATACTGCAGTGGGATGCTGTGATGAGAAGCCCAGGATGCAGCAGTGGGATGCACAGGGATGCTGTGGTGGGAAGTGCAGGATGCTGCAGTTGGGATGCACAGGGATGCTGTGGTGGGAAGTGCAGGATGCAGCAGTGGGATGCACAGGGATGCTGTGGTGGGAAGCCCAGGATGCTGCCATGGGATGCTGTGGTTGGATACCCTATGCAAGGGCACCCTGCCTTAGTTTACCTCTCAGGCTGCTTTGCAAAAGCCTGACCTGAGGATTCAGCTAAAAAGTTGATTTATTTTTGTATTTATTTTTATAAGTGTGGTGGGTTTTGATCAGTAAGGCTGTTGTGTGCAGCAACAGCCGTGAAGCTGCCCAGCTCCTCCTTCCCACCCTTTTCTCAGCACAGACTTTGCTCTCTTTATTCCTCTCCCTGTCCCCATCCAGTCCTGGTTTAATAAAGGTAGGCAGCGAGGGAGGCCAGCTGCAGGCTCTTCCTCTAGCTGGGAGAGGAGGAATCTGCTTATTTTTTTTCCAAGGGTGTAATTAGGGCTGGCTGGGTGCACCCCCTCATTACCCACGCTGGGGAGGAATGCTCTCTAATTATGAAGCTTGCCTGTCGCCAGGCGGGAGGGACAGGAGGGACTGCTCACCCGCTGGGAAATGCCTGTCTGTCCATCCCTCTCGGGCTGGGTGGGCTCTGGGAGGAGCTGGAGGCCGTGGAATGGAGGGATGGGGCTGGCTTGGGGCTGGATGGTGCCAGGCTTGGCAGGAAGGGACTGTGAAGCTGCGGGAAGAGGGCAGCCGGTGGAGGAAAAGGAGCCAGGTTGTCAGGCAGGGGTGCTTGGGGGAAAGGTGAAGTGGTTCTTTCCAGGTTTAGTTATTAATAAGAGTGGTGAGAACAGAGAGGCCAGATGTGGATTCCAGGTGCTTTCCTGGCTGGTGGGAGCAGGAGGGAATGGGCTGCAGTTTTTGGGGGGGCCAGAGAGGTAGAACAACACCTTCTGCACACCCCAGCACACCCCTGGGCACAGCAGCACTCCAGGTTTCTGTGGTGCAGCCCCTGCTGAGTTACCAAGCTTGGGGGCACAAGGGTGGTCACCCCACGAGCATGTCACCCCCATGGCTTTCTGAGCTCAAAATCCAACCTTGCTCCAAGCTGGAGCTGAGGTAGAACCATAGAAAAGGACCTTTAAAGATTGTGAACTTCCAACCCCCCACCAGACCAGGGCGCTCCAAGCCCCATCCAGCCTGGCCTGACACCACCAGGGATGGGGCAGCCACAGCTTCTCCAGGCAGCCTATTCCAGGGTCCCACCACCCTCAAAGGGAAGAACTTCCATAAATTTCCCCTTTCACTTTGAACCCAGATGAATGCAGGCGCTGGGTACCACTGGTTATCCTTGCTGCCCCTGAGGGCTCCACACTCAGTTTTGTGGCCTCTGCTGGCAGCTGGGGGCCATCCCATCCCGGGAGGGAGAGGTTAATGAGCCACGCTGAGTTAATGAGGCCGGGGGTTACATCAGCCAGCTGCAGCCCTGGGGACCTGTTACATTCCCTGCATCTCACTTTCGTCAGCACTTCCCAGCTTGGGTCTGAACAATCCCAGGCACAGGATTTTGTGGGCTCTGTGTGAGGAGGCAGCAGGGAGAGAGCTGGATGTGAGTGGCTTCAAATCTCCCAAACCCATCCTCAGCTACACCCTGTATTTTGGGTTGTCCTCCTTTCTCCCTGCTGCATCTCCCGTGGGATGTAGCCCTGGCAAAGGGGCACTGAGCCATGGCTTGGGATGGCACTGCTTCACCTCACGGAAACTTTGCCTTTGAAGATGCCACACGCTGCAGTCACCCCCTCAGAGATGGGGCTTCGTGTTGGGGAACCACATGAGTGTGTGGGAGGCTGAATTTGGCGGAGCAGGGGTGAGGAGGGGATGCTTGGGGAAGAGAGGATGATGTTCAGGGGAGGAAGGATGCTCAGGGTGCTTTTAGGATGGGAAGTTTGGGGATGCGTTACCACTGGACACGAAATTGTCCCAATGGCAGTCAGCGATGGGAAGCCCGTGGGAATAGGCCAGGCCTGGAGTGGTGGTGCCGGTTCCCCCTGAGCTCAGGGATGGGCTGGAATGTGGTGGGATGCCTTTGTGTCCCTCCGGGGCTGGCAGCAGGGGTGCCCTCAGTCAGGCAGGGATTCTGGAATGGCAGTGAGCCATGCCATGGCTCCAGCATCAAAATTTGCTGCAGTTTAAATGGCAACAGCGCTAATCTCTAAATGAGCCTGATCGTGCATTCTCCCTGGAGGCCATAGGAGGGGGGGTTTGGGGCAGGGGGGACAGCCCTGCTCCAGCCTTTCAGACACCTCCTAGAGCCAAGCTGCTGGCTGGAGCATCCCCTCCATCTCTGTCCCTGGAGCCAGAGCCATTCCCATCCCTTCTGCGGGGTTGGAAAGGGGGATTGGGAAGGCAGATGACTCCTCCCGTGGTGCTGGAGATAAGCTGTCATATATTTTTTCGTTCCTACAGGAGGATTTTAACCCACCTGGCAGGTTTAACTGTTCCCTGTCAGGCCTTCCCGGGAGCCAGCGCCCGCCCTGAGGCAGGCGGGAGTGCGGGGAGGGGGAGACAGAAGGGGTTAAGCGTCCAGCACCGCCGAGATTTAGCTGGAGAAACCCAGGCATCCCAGCCTAATCCGTACATCCTTACATCACATCCCCGCCTGCCTGGTACCGGGAGGAGGGACGGTGCTGGCCGTGGGTGATGGGCAGCCGCTAATGCTCCTGTAATCTCCCAAATATTTGGAGGGATAACAATTGCAGGAGACAGGATTTGAACGCTTTCCTGGCGAGGTTTGCGCGGCCATTGCTGCGTGGGGAGCTGCTTCCCAGGCTCGCCACCCCTGGTGCCGCGTGTTTGGGGTGATGGAGGGGGGATGAGGCTGAATCCCGGCTCTGGAGCTGCTCCCCTTGAGGGGTGGGCTGGGTTTGGGGTCATGGATCTTGACAAGTTGCAAACGCTGGCTGCAAACATCTGCAAATCACCCCCCAGGGAACAGATGCTGCGGATAATCCAGCTCAGCGCCAGCAGATTAAAATGTGTGATGAGGGATGGGGAGAGGAAAAGAAGTGCCTGTTCTCCTCCTCCCTTTTCCTCTCGTTGCTCCTACTACACTCATCCTCGAGCCTTCAGGATTTGCTCCCGTGGGTCGAGCTGGGAGCTGCCCCCACTTTTGCCTCTCCCTCCCCCAGAGAGCTCCAGACACCCCGTAACACCATGCCCCAAGTAGTGTGAGATTGTGGGATGGCGACAGCCTGGGACTTCCAAAAAAAACCCCCAGAAGAGAGCTGGGAAGCAGGCACCCACCTCCAGTGGGAAGGAGGGAAGCCGGCAGATGGGAACCCCCTGTAGACGTCTGCCAGGGAGATGATTACAGGCGGCGGAGCGCGCTCTCAAATATTTATTAGTTTGTCACTGCTGGGAGTTTTATTGCTGGTGTGATTGTGGGACTGGAAATCCCGGCTGCGCAGGGCTCCTTTCCTGCTTTCCCATGCAAAAGCGTCTCCCGTGCCTGCTGCTCCTGCGGTCACTGGGCCACAGTGTCACCTCGGGTGGGGCCGGAGCCGCAGGGAAAGGGGGCTCTGGAGGTGATGGGGTTGCACCGTTGGGAAAGCGCCTTTTTCTGGGGGTGTTTTGCCGTTGTTGCTGGGTAGTCAGGGCAGACAGGAGCAGCAGTTGTTCCTGCAAAAGCAGCCGTGTTCCCCCCCACCACTGACTGCGTGTGGATTTTTTGGGGCCCCCCCATGAGTGTCGGCAGAGCGAGAGGTTTCCCATGCGGCGGGTGGCCGGGCGTCGGCAGCGGGGATGAAAGGCTGGCTTGATGGCTTATGATAAATGTGCCCAGCATGGTTCTCCTCCCTTTTCTCATCCAAAGTCCCCGTTGTTCCTGTGCCTTAATTCTTCCCCAGCGCGTTTAAATACCAGCGATGGTTTCATGCCGGAGGAAAACGCCCTGCCCAGCTGCAAATGCTTTTTCCCAGCTAATTTCTGAATGGAAAAAATCACCCTCCCCCTTGATTTGCTCCTGTCCTTGAGTCTGGGCGATCTGTGGGGTTGGGGCTTCATGGCATGGCCCCAGTTGTGAGTCTGCCATGAAAAACCCGTCATCCTTTTCCCCTGTCTCCTGTCGGAGCTGCTTTTTTGGCCCGAGCTCTCTCCTGGCCAGAAACACAAGATCTCTCAGCTGCTGTGAGTTTGCAGGGTTGAAACTTTCCCAGCATGCTCCTTGTTTTAAAGGTTCAGGTGTTTGGGGTTCAAACCTTAAACCCAGCAGATTTTTGTAGCCACCAAAAGCAGAGGTTGGATCTGGCTGGCAACACCATCCTATTCTCCCACCCTCATCCCCGGAGTCACTGTCCCCCCATGAAGAACCCTGAAGACCCAGCATCAAATTGGGCAGAGCCCCTCTTGGAGCGGGGTCTGGATGGGATTTTTAGTACCACCAGGAGTGTCTGAGCCCCAAACCTTGCGCTGGGGGCCCAAGATGGCTCCCACGGCAGCCTGGAGCCCGCTGCAGATGATCCCAGTGAGTCACAAATCCGGCATTTTCATCCCCATCCGGCCGTTACTCATCCCCTCCCGGCTCCCCGAGCCTCTTGGATGACCTGCAGTCTCGTTTAGCATCACCAAAGTGTGGTGAGGTGGGAGAACACATATCCGTGGCGCTGGCTGTTGGAGAAGGGTCTCTCCTCCTGGCCCGTGGTTTTGGATCATGGCCATGTGCACTTTGGGATGTCGCCTCCATAGGGGAAGATCCTTGTAAAAATTGTTTTTTTAGGCTACCTGTGCCCATTCCCAGCTGCCAAGCTCAGGTCTGGCTTTGCCATGGGGATGCAGGGAGCATCACATCGGGGAGGTTTTCACACGAGCCCATGAGTGAAGTTTTGTTGGCTGCCTCTGTTGCCAGTTTGATTATCTCCTGCCAGCCCCCTTTGCCAGGGAATTCAGATCCATGGCATTGAAGCGGTTTTTGAAATTAAAAAAAACCAACAAAACATACAACCAACAAAACAACAACTCAGGGGATGAAAAATGGAGTAGTAAATTTAAAAGGGGGAGGAAAAGAAGAAGGGATATTTGCTGCTGTGACAGGTAAAGGCTGCTCAGCAGGAGAGGGAGCAGTGGCCTGAGGCGGTGACAGGGAGCAGCGTGGGATTGTTCAGGGTGTGGGTCACACACCTCGGCGTTCCCTGTCCCCCTGGCTGCCACGGGGCCTGGGAAAATTACAGGTCTGCAAATGAGAAGGGGGAGGAAATAACCAGCAGCAGAGAGGTGGGGAAGAGCCAGTCAGAAAGAAAGAGAGAAATTAGCCCGGAGTTTAATTCATTGTTTCCAAAAGAGCAGTTAATGGATTATGACAAATGTCCTACCGCTCTCCCTTAGTGCTGTGTTAAATGGAAATGGAAAGTCAATTTTCCTAAATGGATTTTAAACGACTGACCTCGTGCATTTTTTTTTTTTTCCCCTCACTGATTTTTGCTCAGGAGGCAGCTTGGTCATCTTGTTTTCTTGGTGCATCTGATTATATTTTTTTCTCTTCCTCCTTCTCCTCCTCCTCCTCCTCACAGCTTGGGATTCTGATTCTCTCTGTGCAGCACTGCTCCTTGCCAAGGGTGATGAAGGGAGTGGGCTCCTTTCTTTTCCCTGCCAGCTCTGGAGATGTTATCGCGGGGCTGGGGATATTTACTGTTTTCCTGCACGCTGCAGTGCCTGGAGTCGAGAATCACAGCTCTGGCTGGGAGAAGAGAGGAGGAGGAAAAGCTCATAACTCCTTTGAGTGTAAAGAAAAGCCTCGTGATGTGACCTGACTGCTAGTGAGATTCCCAGGAACAACAGGTTAAGCAGCAGCGTCCCTGTGCACCTGTGTGGGGGTTTTTATTGCTCCTGTGATATTTGGGGTTGATCTTAATGGGCTGGAAACAGATCTCCTGCAGATGATGCTCAGCATCAGTCGGAGCAGCTTCCCGAGCTGCTGCTGGGAATGAGGCTCCCACTTCTGAGGGATAATGTTCCTGTGTGAACACTGAGCTGCTCACCCCTTCCCGAGATTTTTCTTGGCCTGAGCAGACGTGACCTCCAGTTGTTTTTGCATTTAGATGGCCTTTGAAAGCAAACAGGCAGGAAGATGCAGCTCCCCAGGGCACGGACCCCTGGTTTCTGGGGTGATGTGGATCCTGATGGCACTTTGGGGTGATGTTCTCTGGAGGTGGCTGGGCTGGAAGCAATCGCTCACCTGTTGGGTGATGCTGAAATCCAAGTGTTGGCAGGGGCGAGATCCCAAATGCGGCTGCAGTGAAGGTGTGGATGTCTGAGATTTGTGCTGGAGACATGGTCAGCTGAAGGTGTGGATGTCTGAGATTTGTGCTGGGGACGTGGTCAGCATTCCCAGCACAAGCCCTGCCAGCATTTTGCTCAGAGCATGCCCAGGCATTCCTCAGGAGGAGGCTTGGGGTGGGGGACACCAGCCCCTTTGGAGCCTCTCTGTGTCCCTGTCACCATCCCTGGGCCTGGGTTTGTTTTGCTTTTCCCCTCGGGTGTGGATGGGGCCTGGTACCCAGGTGAAAGCAGGAGTGATCCCACAGCTCTGTAGTTTACAGGGGTTTGCTTTGCTGGTTTTTGGGGAGCCTCCAGCCCTGTTTTTCCTTTTCCACGTGTCCTCAGCAAGGGCTGTTGTTGCCACCACTGTATGCAGGGCAGTCCTGCAAGGGAGGGAGGGGGGTGTATGGGGACATGGGGCAGCTGCCGACCCTCTCATCTCCTGGCAGGGCTGGAGTACAGCGATGTGCTGCCCGACTCCTTCCCGTCGGCGCCGGCCGAGACTCTCCCGCACTTCCTGCTGGAGCCGCAGGACGCCTACATCGTGAAGAACAAGCCCGTGGAGCTCGTGTGCCGCGCCAACCCCGCCACCCAGATCTACTTCAAGTGCAACGGGGAGTGGGTCAACCAGAACGACCACGTCACCAAGGAGAGCCTGGACGAGGTCACCGGTGAGCAAAGCCACCCCACCATCCCTCTGCCTCCCCGTCCCTCGCTTCTTTCCAGGCCCTTTTCCCTCTTGCCACATCCACACTGGTGATGGTTCTCCTGCAGGCAGACTTCCCAGACCACTGGGGAAAGCACCTTGAGGGTGCTGTGGTCACCACACCCCGCAGAAGCTTGGGGAAGTCACCCTGCCTGATTTCACACTTGCCCTTGTGCGGGACTTGGGGTTCTTAAAAAGGATTTTAAAGGCAGCATGTTTAAATCTGATTTAAAAAAAAAAAGGGACTGCTTTCCTACGAAGTGCCTAATCAACATGTAGGAGTGATTGCCAGGAGGGGTGGCAAAGGCTGGCAGCTTAGGCAGGTTCGCAGAGGGATTAAGTGTTTAATGGGTAATGAGAGCAATTGCAGGTAGGATTTGAAATGCCTGTTGATGGCAAATGAGCTTTTCTTCCCTGCCTCAGAGGATAAGTCAGCCTCTGGCTGCCTGGAAAGGGGTGAGAAGGTGGCTTAGGTGTTTTAGGGGGGGTCTTATTCCATGGGGTTGGGCTCTGCAGAGCTGCTTGGTCCATGCCTTGAAACATCCTGGCAAGAGAACAAGATGTAGGGTTGGATATATCATGTAATCAAGTAGGTTTGCTAAAATTGGGATGCTCTAGCTCGGCACCCATCTTATCTGCGCTCGTTTTGATACCTGTGGCTGATCAGGAGTGGAGGGAAACAGTCACGTTTCCCCTGTAAGATCTGCTCTCTGCAAATCCCTGTGCATGTGGCGTCTGGAGGGCTTTAAACCAGGGCAGCTTTTGTTGACTGTCCCTTCGCTTCTCTGGAGGCTGACAGGAGCAGGGGACACTCTGTTTCGCTCTTTTGGGGTGCGTCTCCACCTCCCAGCTCTTGCAGAGGCCAGATTTGAAACCCTCCCCACTGCAGGGCAGAGTCAGTGCTGGTCAGTGACCGAGCAGCCTTTGCCAAGGGGTTTTTGATTTATTTATAACATCTGGCCACGCTGGGTTGAGCCAAAGGTCTGTGTGCCCTGCATGTGGCAGCGGAGGATGCTGAGGGGAAGATCATGGCACCAGGACAAGGAGGGAGCGATGGAGCTGCCCTGTCGCTTCCCCAGCTTTCCTCCGTCCATGATCACAGGCTCTCAGCTCTGGTGGCAACATCTGAGCAGTGTGATCCGGGGTGCATTCCCCCCTTGTTAATTTGTCTAATTGCTGTTAGGACTCATTTCTCTGGAGCATCCTGTGGGAGGAGGTTTCATGCCTTAGGGATGTGCAATGTGGAAAGAAACACTGTATTTCGTAAACTCATGGAAGGGACCTTAAAGATGATCTAGTCTAACCCTGTGCCATGGGCAAGGACACCTTCCACCAACCCAAGTTTTTCCAAGCCCCGTCCAGCCTGGCCTGGAACACTCCCAGGGCTGGGGCAACCTGTTGCTGTGGGAACTCATTTGCTTTGCTGCAGCATTTCCCTCTGAGATTCCAGGCTGCTGGTGCAGAACGTGTGCCGGCAGTTCGGGAAGGAAGCAGCACACACCTCCTCCATCCAGGCTTCAAAGAGGGCATTGCCGCTATCAGGGAACCAGCCGGCAGTGCCTGCAGGTGACGCCGCGCATGTAAAAGCTGCTGCTGTGGGCACCTCTGCCAGGCAGCCTCCCTGAGGGCAAAGGAGCTGGAACCAAAGTGGTTTAACATGCTAAAAAATCTGCATTTGCAGCGCCCGCCGCTGGCCAGGAAAGCTGCCGGAAAGGGCGTGGGGGAGAGCCGGGCACAAAGGCACGGGTTAACACGGTTGGTTTTTAAGAGTCCTTGGTTAAAAGCTTGGAAAAAAGGGACCTTTAAGAAGAAGGGAAGAAAAAATAATACAGGAACTCGTAAGATGACGTGTCTTGAATGAGCCCGGCTCAGTAATGCTCTGACTGCATCTGATCCAAAACATTTCATGCGGAAGAAAGCAAAAATAGGCCAAGTCAGAGAGGATAATTCAGCTGGGCGAGGAGGGCCGGGTGGGAGGAGCAGCTCTGTTTGGGTGCCTGGAAGCCCTTGGGAAGTCACTCCTGAGCTCAGTCTACAGATTTGGGCAGTCACTGCTTTCAGGGTATCTGCAGGATGCTCCCCACCTTTCCAGGGTGCTCATCCCACCGGAGCTTCCCAGATAGACAAGATGGGTTGGAGCAATCTCCATCCTGGCTCCTTCTAAAAACCCCAAGTTTCCCAAAAGTGCTTGGCCCAAATACCTTTGCTTTAGGGTTTTTTTGTTGTGGAGTTTTTTCCCCTGAATAGTGACAAAATAAATTGTATTTCCTTGTCAGCTCTTCTGCGGGAAGGTGGCAGGGAGACAGTAATTGCTCCTCACAGCACTGGGAGTGAGCTGTAACAAAATTACAGCTGGGGAGCTTGCGGAGATCGCAGTGAAATTGAGGCCTTTTTAAAATAGAAACTGCAAAAAAGAAAAAGGGCAGGTATTGCTTAAAATAAGGAGAAGTAAGCCCTGAGTTCCTCCCGCCCTTGGTGATGGGCATTGATGCTTCAGCATCCTGCAGTCCAGGGGACTGTGTCCTGGTCGTGGTGGTGTCACTTTTGTCACTGCACCCCTGCCATGGCCAGGCTGATTCCTTTAAGATTTTATTTGTCTTGTTATATTTGTATTCAAGTGGCACAGACAGGGGTGGTTTTTCCCCACAACAGAGCCTGGGGGAGGCATCCTTCAAACCCTGGTAGGTGGAAAGGGGTCCGGACTGGGATGTTGGTGATGTGGGAGAGAGCTGGTGGAGGAGCATGGTGCCTCTGGGAATGGTGAAAATATTCTGGTCCTGCTCAGCTGGACTGGGGGGGAAAAAGGAGACACCTCCATGTGATCCATCCTTCTCCCCTGGCTTCACCTCCCTGATTTGCGAGGTGCCAATCCCAGCTGAGAAGCCTCCAACCCTCTGTCCTCCAGCTTTGCACACCCACCACCCCGCTGGGGTGCTGCCTCGGTTTCCCTGCTCCCGGCTGCCCCTGCCCATCTGACACCGTGCCTCTGTCCCCTTGCAGGGCTGCTGGTGCGGGAGGTGCAGATCGAGGTGTCCCGGCAGCAGGTGGAGGAGCTGTTTGGCCTGGAGGATTACTGGTGCCAGTGCGTGGCCTGGAGCTCGGCGGGCACCACCAAGAGCCGCCGGGCCTACGTCCGCATCGCCTGTAAGTGCTCCGTGCTGCTCCCGTCTCCAAAGGCCGCTCCCTCTCTGCTTTCTGATCGGTTTGGGATGGCCCATCCTTGCTGGATGACCCTGGTTTTCTCTCCCCACCCCAGCTCTGGCTTTGGGTCTGAGTGTCATCATCCCCAGTGGCCTGGGCAGTGGCACTGCCAGGGTTAACGCCGTATTGCCCAGCAGCGTGCTCAGCGCTTCCCAGGGTTTTATTATCCTTAATAACCCGACGGATGGCACCTTGCACGCTCCACCTGAATCAGCGACTCCGCGTCCTCCTGTCGCTGCTGTCACATGTCCCTGCCCCGAGCTGCTGTTTGGGGGTGTCAGCCTGGTTAGGGGTGACTTAGTCAGGCTGGCCCCGCCTGAATTTGCTCGATTAGCAAATGAGACAGTGAAGCTACGGGAGGACAGCCAGGCTTCCCCGGTCCCAAATGGATTTTGCTATTAGAGGGCTAATAATCCTACGTACTGTCCAAAACAGAGAGGGCTGATGGATCGGCTACGCTGCTGAAGGGTTTAGTCTGGACAGGGAAAAATCACAGAACCAAAGAATCACAGAATGTTTTGGTTTGGAGGGGACCTTAAAACTCACCTCATGCCAACCCCCTGCCATGGGCAGGGACACCTTCCACTAGACCAGCTTGCTCCAAACCCCACGGAGCCCGACCTTGAACACTTCCATGGTGTTTTGTAGAGCAGAGGGTCCAGGAGCCACATGGAGAGGGCTGGGAGTTGTAGCAGAGGATTGCAGCACCATCTAGTGATGCTCCTGCTCCTTCCAAGGCTCTGGAGCAGCACACTGCTGTGTCCCCCACATCCCGAGGGACTCTGCCGGGAGGGATGAAGAAACAGCAGATAAGCTGAGGTTTAGGCCCAAAAGGAAAAGACAGGGTGGGGTATAAGCTTGCAAGCACCTGAAGGAGGAAATATCGGATCCTTGAGCACCATGTGCTGCCCCAAATCCATTCTGGAAAACACGACTCTTCAGCTCCTTCCTCCCAGGGCACGTTTTGCCCTGGCTGTGCTGTGCCAGAGGGATTTCCTGACTCGTGCCTGCTTGGTGCTGAGGCACCTGCCAATGTTTTGGAGGCTGCTCTGTTCCCGCTGCAGGCTGGTGGTAACCCCTGGCTCTTCCTTCCCCTCCCAGACCTACGGAAGAACTTTGACCAGGAACCGCTGGGGAAGGAGGTCCCGCTGGAGCACGAGGTGCTGCTGCAGTGCCGGCCACCTGAGGGAGTCCCACAGGCTGAGGTGAGTGGCTCCTGAAGGAATGCACGGTGGGGTGTCCCATCTTATCCCAGGATGGATGACCTCCTGTCAGCTCTCATTCAGCAGAATGGTTTCTTGTGGGCAGCACCTGCTCAGCCCACTTCTCCCACACACCCTGAGGTGCCATTAACCCCTCAGAGGGAAGATCTAACAAGGAGGCATCCAGTGAGTTGTCTGGATGGGAGCTGAGGGCTGGGAAAATCAGTATGGGTGGGTTTCCCTGCCGAGGTAGTGGAGCTTTCCTTGCCCACAGCTCTGTCAGCCCCTGGGAGCTGTGTTGGAGGGAGCCACAGTGTCTCATCCTCGGCCAAAACAGCAGTAACGTGCCCCAGCCAGGCCTGCTTTGGCCCAGTTTTTGAGGAGAAATAAATCCAGTCAGAGGTGAGGTTGTCCAGTCAGTGGTTGAAGTGCTGAGGACATCACTCAATGGCTTAATCCCCATCCTTCCCCATCCCTTCCTTTCCTGCCAGGTGGAGTGGCTGAGGAACGAGGACGTCATCGATCCTACCCAGGACACCAACTTCCTGATCACCATCGATCACAACCTCATCATCAAGCAGGCCCGGCTGCTGGACACTGCTAATTACACCTGCATGGCCAAGAACATCGTGGCCAAGCGCCGCAGCACCACGGCCGCTGTCATCGTCTACGGTACCAGCCGCGCTCCGGGAGGGGACCTCTGGTGCTGGCCATGTGTCCCAGCCAAGGGGGAATGTGGGCACTTCCTGGGAGTGGAGGAGTGAATTAAATCAGTGTATTACATATGGTGATAGCCAATATCTGCAGAACAGGAGCCTCTGATGGCTTCCACAGGCAGTGAGGAGAGGTTCGAGGTGTAGGGTTGGAGGTATTTCTGAGTGTTCTCCGTTGGGTAGGAGGGTGGATGGAAGTTGGATCCAGACGGATTGCTCTGACTCTCAGAGCAGCTGGAAAGCTGTATTTGGCTGAACTTTGCTCTGAAATCAGAGATCTCCTCGGGGCCAGACACAAACGTATTTGCCAAGGGGAAAAGGACCAAAGCAGTCTCGAGCATCTTGGGAATGGCGTGGGTGACACAAGAGGGAGTCTTTGCTTTTAATGAGGCTGAGCTGTCACAGGGAGTCACAGGAGATGGAAGAACTCGAGGCTCAGCTCCAACCCCAGGCTTAGCTGATGGATTGGGCTCTGGTGTTAACTCTGCCCATCTCCTGTGCAGTGAACGGTGGCTGGTCCACCTGGTCCGAGTGGTCTCCGTGCAACAACCGCTGTGGCCGGGGCTGGCAGAAGCGCACCCGGACCTGCACCAACCCCGCGCCGCTCAACGGCGGCTCCTTCTGTGACGGGCAGCCCTTCCAGAAAATCACCTGCACCACCCTCTGCCCAGGTGAGGAGGGCTCAGAAGCCACCATGCCCACGCTGCCTGTTGGGATTGGGGTTGTTGGGATTGTTCAGCCTGGACAAGAGGAGGCTCTGAGGTGACCTCATTGCAGCCTTCCAGTACCTCAAGGGAGCCTACAAGCATGGAGAGAGATTATTTACAAGGGACTGGAGTGACAGCACAGCAGGGAATGGCTTTACATGGACAGAGTGCAGGGTTAGATGGGATATTGGGAAGAAATTCCTCACTGTGAGGGTGGGGAGGCCCTGGCACAGGGTGCCCAGAGAAGCTGTGGCTGCCCCATCCCTGGCAGTGCCCAAGGCCAGGCTGGACAGGGCTCAGAGCAGCCTGGGACAGTGGAAGGTGTCGCTGCCATGGCAGGGGATGGAACGAGATGGTCTTTAGGGTATGCTGGGATAACACTCCCTGAGTGGGCAGGTTTTACTGACACTCCCGTGTCTGGTGCCCGCAGTGGACGGCGCGTGGACGGAGTGGAGCAAGTGGTCAGCGTGCAGCACCGAGTGCACCCACTGGCGCAGCCGCGAGTGCGCCGCCCCTGCACCCCGCAACGGCGGCAAGGACTGCAGCGGGGTGCTGCTGGACTCCAAAAACTGCACCGACGGGCTCTGCCTGCACAGTGAGTACCCGGGAGGGTGGCCACGGGCATGGGGATGCGCCACGGGAAGTGCCACTGGCCGTGGTGCTCCGGCATTTGGCCACACTTTGCTGGCTGTGCCTCCGAGCTGACGGAGCAGCCACTGCCACCTGAGTTTTGAGTTGTGCCTTTAAAAAGGTGTTTCACCCCTTCCAATGTTAATTCTTACCTGGAGAAAAGAGATATTAGGGATTTTTGGTGGAATCTAAATGTGCCGCTGGCACTGAGGCCCCTGCCCCCTCTGTAGGTGTGGGGTCTCTGCTGAAATAAAGCTGGTTGTGGGTAGAGGGGCAACCAGGAGGGATTTCTCAGCCACACCGTGAAAACACCTTCCCTGGGTCACTGCTGGGAGCTCTGGAGGTGGTTTTTTGAGGAAATAAAACCATACTGACAGTAAAGGTGCTGCTACCTGTGAGCGGGCATGCTGAAGGCAGCCAATGCTGCCACCTGCTGCCGTGTGACACCACTGTCCCCTTTACTGGCTGGACATGGGGAAGTGCTTGTCACTGAGTTTCTACCTGGCTTTTGGAATGCCCCAGGGAACGGTGCTGATCTCCCACACCCCCGGGCTGACTTACCTCCCACTTTCTGTTTCATCTCATCCCCATCATCACCTTCACCTTTTTCTTTTCTAACTTCTTTTTCCTGACAGATAAAAGAATTCTAAACGAGCCCAAAAGCCACCGTAAGTGCTCATTTCATGGCCATTTTTCTTTTGTTTGTTTCTTTGGTTTTGTTCTGTTGAATCCATGGTAGGGGTTCCCTGGCAGCTGGGCAAGGACAGGGAGGGAAGAGGGAGCAACTAAATCCCACCCCGAAACTCCTGTTTGCTCCTCAGGGTTGTCTCTGTTAGGATGTGAGGGTTGCTCACAGCTTCATGAACCTGAGCTGCACAAACCTAACGTTTCTGGGACCCTTGGTGCTCAGGTGAAGTTTGCACGAGCTGTGGCCAGGTGTCCTCCAAAGGTTTGAGGGCTTCACCTCCATCTCATTCTGTGGCATTGCTCTTGACTTCCTGCTCTTAGAGAACACCCTCCATCCTCCTGCCAGCCTTTCCAGCAGGCCCAGGGCACGTCTTTCCATCCATGCCTGAGTCAGTGGTGGGATTGGGGAGTGCTGGTGGGTCTTGACGTGCATTTCCGCTGCCCCTTTTTTCACGTCTGTGTCTTTCATCCCTCCCAGTGCTGGAGGCCACGGGCGACGTGGCCCTGTACGCCGGGCTGGTGGTGGCCATTTTTGTCTTCATCGTGATCCTCATGGCCGTGGGGGTGGTGGTGTACCGGAGGAGATGCCGGGACTTCGACACGGACATCACGGACTCCTCCGCCGCTCTGACCGGAGGCTTCCACCCTGTCAACTTCAAGACGTCCCGGCACGGTAAGAGCCACAGTCCATGGAGGTCTTCACCAGCCTGAGCCCAGGCAGAAAGAAAGTCACAGTAGAGGGTGGGTCCTCCCTGGGCTCCAGTCCCATTTTCCTGAGGGAATACGCTGATTTTTGGAGGCTCCATGGAGGTGGTCAGGTGTTGGTGGTGGGAATCAGGGCAGCCTGGTTTAGTGCAAGGTGTCCCCTGGCAGGGGCTTGGAACGAGATGGTTTCGAAGGTCCCGTCCAACCCAAACTGCTCTGGGATGTTTTCACTCAGGCAGCACTTCTCCATGCCCTTGTTCTCACTGCTGTCTTCATCCCCCTGTGTTTCCTGGTCCCGCAGACAACCCCCAGCTGCTGCACCCGTCGATGCAGCCGGACCTGACGGCCAGCGCGGGCGTGTACCGCGGCCCCATGTACGCCCTGCAGGACTCCTCTGACAAGATCCCCATGACCAACTCCCCGCTGCTGGACCCCCTGCCCAGCCTCAAGATCAAGGTGTACAACTCCTCCACCGCCTCCTCCTCGCCGGGGCTGCACGACGGCACAGACCTGCTGGGGGGTGTCCCCACCACCGGCACCTACCCAGGGGACACCGCCAGGGACGGCCACTTTGCCAACGTGCGAAGCAAAGGCCTGGGCTCCCAGCACCTCCTCAGCCTGCCCCGCGAGCATGGCTACAGCGCCAGTGGCACCTTTGGCTACCTGGGGGGAAGGCTCACCGTGCCAGGCACTGGTAAGCCCCAGGCTGGGACTGTGTGGCTGCTGAACCATCAGGGAGTTGCTCTTGTCTCTGTGTGAGCAGCTCTTTGCTATCCCAAAGCCGGCTCGGGGAAGGAAGGCGGAAAGCCATTCCCAAGCCAGGCATCTCAGGCTGGAGGTTACACCTCCTTGGGCTTTCCCTGCCGTTGATGCTGGGCCACTGCCTTGTGAAAAGATCCAAAGCTAAGGATTTTCTTCCTAATGAAGAAAGAGCATTGGCCTGGCTCATCCTTGCAGGCAGTGCAGCCATGGGACATCCCAGAGCAGCTTGGCTGCCCCATCCCTGGAAGTGTTCATGGCCAAGATGGGCAGGGCTTGGAGCCACCTGGGATAGTGGGAGGTGTCCCTGTCCATGGCAGGGGGGCTGGAACTGGGAGATCTTTAAGGTCCCTTCCAACCCGAAACATTCCGTGTTTCTGTGATCTGGAGGCGTTCCTCTCTGGGCTGCCCTGCTCTCCTTGTGCTCTCTGGCTGGGGCGGAGGGTGGTTTCTCCCTCTTTCCTCCCTCTGTCTGTGCCTAACGCCTGTGTGTGCCGTTCCAGGGGTGAGCCTGCTGGTGCCCCACGGGGCCATCCCCCAGGGCAAGTTCTACGAGATGTACCTGGTGCTCAACAAGGCCGAGAGCGCCCTGTAAGTCACCCCGCTGGTCACCCTCTCCTCGCCGGCCACTCTGGGGTTCCCTGTCCAACCTCTGTCCCCTGTCCCTCCCCAGGCTGCCCTCTGAGGGCACACAGACAGTGCTGAGCCCGGCGGTGAGCTGCGGGCCCACGGGCCTGCTCCTGTGCCGCCCCGTGGTCCTGACCATTCCGCACTGTGCCGATGTCAGCTCCTCGGACTGGATCTACCAGCTGAAAACACAGTCCCACCAGGGAAGCTGGGAGGTGAGGTGGGACCCCAGCCCCTGCAGCGACCCTGAGGGGCACAGCCCCTTGGACAACGGGCTGACCCCCAACCTTGACGTCCCTGTAGGAAGTTGTGACCCTGGATGAGGAGACCCTCAACACTCCCTGCTACTGCCAGCTGGAAGCCAAGTCCTGCCACATTCTGCTGGACCAGCTTGGCACCTACGTCTTTGTGGGAGAGTCCTACTCCAGGTCAGCCATCAAAAGGCTCCAGCTGGCCATCTTTGCCCCCACTGTCTGCACCTCCCTGGAGTACAGCCTCAAGGTCTACTGCTTGGAGGACACACCAGATGCTCTGAAGGTAAGTGTCCCCTCCCCAAAGCTGTTGGTGCTGGCAGCAGGATGCTGCCTGGCACCTCTCAGGATGGTCTTGCCCTGGGGAGCAGACAGCCTGATGCAACTGCCTGCAAAGTGACCACAGTGAGATAATGAAGTGTTTACTGCTTTCCCTGTCCCTCCTCGCCCGCCCTGAAGGAAACGGGGAGGGTGTTGTGTAGCTCCTCTGCTGGGACCCCTCCTGCAGGCATTACACGAGAGGTTTGGCTGCTGATGGGTGGGTTTTTATAGGTCTTGTTATTCCTGCATGGATCCGTGTCCCTCCCTGCCTTGGAAGGGTTTTGTGACATAGATAACATCCAGTGCATCACGGGAAGCTGGAGTTTGGGTGCTTTGGCTACCTGGACCCACTGTTTGATTCCCTGTGACTTGTCCTGTGAATCCCCTCGGGATTGCTGTGGTGCCTCTGGGTGGGGATGTAGGCCGGGCTCTGGCTCCTGGATTGTCTTTTTCTCCTAAAAGCTGCTGGTGGGATGAAGGGATGGTGTTAAGAGCAGGTAGAGTGGCACCCTTCAGGGGAGTGCCTGACCCTTGTGCTGGAGTTTTGCATTCTCCGAGGAGTACGGAGGCATTTATGGAAGCTCACATTAGGAAATTCAAGTTTTAGGTGGGGCTGGTGTATGAGATGAGTTGACAAGTTCTGTTGGGGTAGCAAAAGCTGTTCTCCATGGGCCTTGAGGCTGCTGCTCAAGCTCTTCTTGGCAGCTCCTCTCCCCGCTCCATCCTGGCTTTGGGTGTGGAGGTGGGCAGAGGAGCAGCCCCTGCCCTTTTCCTGGGTCTCATCCTCCCTGTCCCGCTGCCCACAGGAGGTGCTGGAGCTGGAGAGGACTCTGGGAGGGTACCTGCTGGAGGAGCCCAAGCCCCTGCCCTTCAAGGACAGCTACCACAACCTGCGCCTCTCCATCCACGACATCCCCCACGCGCTCTGGAGGAGCAAACTGCTGGCCAAGTACCAGGTGAGGGGCTGACGTGGGGGCAGCTGGGCTTCCAGACGGGGAGCACCATCTCCAGCCAGGCACCATGGGGCTCTGGGTGCCCTGGGCTTGTCTCCTGAGTTGTCTCCCAAAGGGACAGAGGAGGAAGGGGATTGGTTCTCTGCTCTTTTTGGTGGGATGCTCCCTGTGAGGTCCTGCTGTCCCATCTCATCCCTCCTGGGGTGGCTGGAGGGGATAGGATCTCCTACGGGAGCTGCTGGAGGCTTCGCTGAACCCATGCTTTGGTGGCCCCCAGGAAATCCCCTTCTACCACATCTGGAGCGGCAGCCAGCGAGCCCTGCACTGCACCTTCACGCTGGAGAGGTACAGCCAGGCCTCCACCGAACTCACCTGCAAGATCTGCGTCCGGCAGGTGGAAGGGGAAGGGCAGATCTTCCAGCTGCACGTCACGCTGGGAGAGGTGAGCGGAGGGGAGCTGGGGGGCAGCAGGGGACACGCTCAGACACTTCAGCACCATCTCACGCCATCCTTCCTCTTCCAGCACGGCAGCTCCTCTGACACCCTCCGCTCCCACCACAGCGGTGCCACCACCACCAGCACCACCCAGGTGGGACCCTACGCCTTCAAAATCCCCCTCTCCATCCGGCAGAAGATCTGCAACAGCCTGGATGCTCCCAACTCCCGGGGGAACGACTGGAGACTTCTTGCCCAGAAGCTTTCCATGGACCGGTGGGTCTCCCCAAGCTTTGCTTTCCCCTCCTGTGTCCCCAGCAGGGAGGCTTCAATCCCTGCTTCCTCTCAGCTGCAGGCATCCAAGGGGGTTGTGTCCAGCTGGGCAGGTTCATCCACAAATGGGGATATAGCTCTGCATAGTTATATCCATCTCTATCCTTGGATGGGATTTTAAACTAAAAGAGAAGAGGTTTAGATGAGATATTGGGAAGAAATTCTTCCCTGTGGGGGTGGCGAGGCCCTGGCACAGAGAAGCTGTGGCTGCACCATCCCTAGAAATGTTTAAAGCCAGGTTGGATGGGGCTTGGAGCACCCTGGGATAATGGAAGGTGTCCCTGTCCATGGCAGGGGGGTTGAAACAAGATCATCTTGAAGGTCCCTTCCAACCCAAACCCTTCTGGGACCGATCTGTGCCACAGTCCTGCATGTCATGTCACTTGGAATGGCCCTTACTGATTTGGGACCGTGGCTGTGCCATTCCCACCTGGTTTCACCCTCAAGACCAAAGGGAGAAAGAGTAATTTCAGCAAAGCAAAGCTTACACTGCTTTTGCATGAATGCCAGCTCTGTCTAAAAATTGCAGATGCTCCCTCAAGGGCTTTGGCCTTTGTGTTACAGCATTCCCATCACAGTTCCTGTTCCAAACAGGTTTGCTGCTCCAGCATCCTGTCTCCTGCCATCTCCAAAGGGCACCGCAGCAGCCCAACCCTGCTCTGCTTCTCCCTTTCAGGTATCTGAACTACTTCGCCACCAAAGCCAGCCCCACCGGGGTGCTCCTGGACTTGTGGGAAGCCGAGCACCAGGACGACGGCGACCTCAACACCCTGGCCAGTGCCTTAGAGGAGATGGGCAAGAGCGAGATGCTGGTGGTCATGGCCACGGAGGGCGACTGCTGATGGTGCTCCCCATGGCTGGGGGCCGGGAGGACGAAACGGGGGGCGAGGAAGGGTCCTCCCCCAATGGCAGGGGGAGGCACATCCGTCCTGAGCGGGGAGGGGCCGAGGCCGGCGCTGCTCCCGCGTCACTGTCAGCCTTAGAGACCCATCCTCAGCGTTTACAAGCAATTCAAGTGTTACACAGCATTCCTCCTCCTCCTCCTCGTGGCACGGGGAGGAATTAGGGCTTCTCGAGTCGGGATGGGGGCTTTCCTTTTCCTTCTTCTTTTTGGGTTCCCTTCCTCCTCTTTTAATAGCATTTCTGCGTTGAAGAGAGACGAGTACAATCCAGGCTTAACTTCTGTCAAAGGCTTCAGGCAGCTTAACGAGGCAAGTAAGAAAGAAAAAAAGGAAAAAAAAAGTTTCTTAGGAAACGCGAATAATTTATTATCCAGATCTTTGGATGTGTCCTTTTTAAAAAAAAAAAAAATAGAGAAAAAAAGAAAAAAAAGACAGATTTATAAATTTTTTTTTTGT
Source organism: Pomatostomus ruficeps (assembly GCA_013400735.1). Lineage (NCBI taxonomy): Eukaryota > Metazoa > Chordata > Aves > Passeriformes > Timaliidae > Pomatostomus > Pomatostomus ruficeps. The sequence continues at coordinate 404,492 of VYZT01060129.1, read as the reverse complement.
TGTTTTTTGGTGTGTGAGAGCAAGAGCGTTGCTGTGGTCGGGGTGGCAGAGAGAGAGAGATTTCAGTGGACACACTTTTGTAGGGACAAGGGTGTGATCCAAGTTGAGCAAAACATGTTTACATGTCCTGGGGAGTCCGGGGGGTGAAGTGCCTCTCTGCCCCTCTGGTTCAGGGCCAGCTCAGACCCTTCCCAAGGCTTTTGTCCTTGCAAACTCCGCTTTCCCTGGCAGCGGGAACGAGGGGTCCCACTCCACGTGCAAGGACAGATGAGGGATGCTGCCCTGTATGTGGGATTCAGGGTGGGGAGAGTGCACCCAGATATTGGTATTTTTAATGAATGCTTCCCTGGCAGGGTTTGGGGGAGCTTTTTAGGATGGCTACGCCTTCATTTACATAACTTCAGTACAAACCAAAGATTTCAGTCCTGCGCCAACCTCTGGACTCGAGGCTAAAGGGGAGGATGTTTTAAACCCAGCAGGATTTTGCAGTGAGCACCCCAGACCTGGGCTCGGGGGTCAGAGAGGAGGATGTGGAGGGGTCAGGGAAAGCAGGGGCTGGTAGGGTGGGATATGGCCTCTTCAAACCCACCTCCACTTCGGGTCCATGTGCTCCTGCCTGGATTTTGATGCAGTATTTCAGCAGGGAGTCAGGGAGGGATACTCTGGTATTCCCAAGCTGCCAGCCAGGCTGAGCGTTTTCACATGAGGGACGGCATTGTGAGCAGTGGCCAGGTTTCCATCCCTCACTGCAGCTCCTGGTTTTCCCTGTGATAGGCTTTTTATAACGATGGAGCAGTTGTGGGGTGAATGGAGAGGAATCAAGGGGTAGGCAGGAACAAGGTTCCTCACACAGATACGGTGTCTTGATGAAGGTAAAAAATTTAGGTTGCCTGCAGGTAGAAATAGTTACTCAGTGAGTGCTGTATCTTAGAAATTTGTCTGTTGAAAACAAAAATAAAATAGGAAGGGGGTGGTAAGCTCAGGATTAGAGTAGGTCACACAGCAAGGCTGTGGGTTCTCCATCAGTGCAAGTACTAGGAGCATGTCCTGCTCTGGGCTGCAGAGCCCTGGGTCAGTGCCGTGGAATGGCTGTGTGGAAGTGCTGGGCACCCGAGTGCACTCAGGGAGCCTGGAGAGCATCGCGTGCACAGGGCAGCTCGGGAGGAGCGTTCAGTGTTGCTGGGACATGATAGGATTCCTCTGGGCAGCGCCTGGGGCACTGATGGAAAGCACTGAGCCGCTCCCTGCCGTGCTTCAGCCTCTCTGGGGTTCACTTCTTGCCGGGTTTTCAAGGCTGTGGCAGAGAAGGGATCTTTTCCCCTTGTGCTGGGTGGGAAAACTGCTGCTGGGTGAGCTCCTGTGTCATGTGGGAAGGGGCTTATCTGTCCTTTAGGTTGCATTTGAGCATTTCTGAGACCCTGTCTCTGAGCTAAGAAGGAATAAACAAATTTGGAGAGCAATTAAGTTTTGATGGATCCATCCAGCTGCCCGTGGTTTCGAGGGCTCCTTTCTCAGCTCCATGGTGTTCTCCGAGGGGTGAGATGCTCTTTCAGGTTGCCTCGGAATCTCTCTCGCTCCTATTCTCTGGTTTATGGATCACTGCACCGGGATGTGCATCTGTCCGTCCATCCATCCGTCTGTCCTGCCTGCAGGTGCCTCTCTCCATCCCCATCCGTCCGTGTTCATCTTCCCCATCCTCTGGGCAGGCAGCAGCCACCTGGCTTGGCTGAAGTGCATGTTTGGGGAGATTCTCCCCGTTTTTCTGACCAGGGAACCTGCAGCCGGAGCAGGGCAGGGGCGAGGCAGGGTTTGCCTCCCTCTCCCGTGGGTGCCAGCTCCCAGGAGCCCTTCACGCCTCCCTCCACATCCAGGGCTTTCTCCAGCCAGGCATTTTGGCAAAGGCAGCCCCGTGGTCCGTGTCGTGCTGGCAGTGTCCATCTCTTGCTCCAAAATCTGTTTCCATATTTATATGTCCAGGGGATGGGCCTGGTGGCGTCCTCTAAACCCGCGTCTGTTTATTCTGTAAACTAAAGAACTGTAAATAAAGTTTAGCATTCCTATTGTAACAAATTAATTTTTATGCAATAAATTATATTTCCTAGTCTAATAAAAAAAAAAAAAAAGAAAAAAAAAAAGAAGGAAACAATCTGCTCGCTCCTCTCCTGTTCATCACTCAGCGGTTCCTGCTGCGTTTGGCAGCTGCAGGGATTGGGGTCTGGCAGCAGCAGCAGCCGGGGGCTCCCTGTGAGGCTCCCTTCTCCCTGCCTTTGGCTCCGAGGCTGCGGGCGTGCCAGCAGGAGCGTGTTGCTCTCGGAGTGCCTGATGATGGAGGTAAGCTGGGCATTGACTGAGGGTTTGTTTTGGACTCGCATGGGCGATTACGAGGCGGGAGCTGACGTCTACAGCGTGACTCGTGGGCTAAGGTGCCCTCTCCAGCGGTTCATTCCCTTCCCCAAGGGGTATCCTACTCAAAGCAGTGCCCCTTCCAGCAAAGAGCAGGGTCGGGGAGGATAATTTGGGAGAGGGGAATGGAGCTGCAGCTGCAACTTGGGCCTCCCTGTCCTCCAGCATCCCACTTTGTGTCCTCCCCTGCTTGGGGATTAGTGCTGCTCCCCTGCTTCAGCCCCAGCAAGGAAACGGAGCCAGAAGGGTTTGCAGGGAGGTTCGAGGATCTCACTGTCCCCACCTGGGCCACTCACTCACATGTCCAGCTCCTGAGGACCAGGTGCCACCAGGAGATGGCAACATTGTCCGCGCTTCGGGCGGGAGTGGGCGTTCTGCAACCAGTGGGAAAAAACGGGGAGGAAATTGCTGCCCTGTCACCACAGGGCCTCCCAGCTGGGCTTTCCAGCTCCAGCCAGGATGCTGAGGCAGATGCCTTCTCAGAAGGGATAACCTTTCCAAAGAGTCCTAGAATGGTTTGGTGTGGAAGGGAGGTTATAGACAGGCTCAATCCACCCCTCTGCCATGGACAGGGACACCTTCCAATAGACCAGGTTGCTCTAACCTGGTCTTGGACACTTCAGGAATCGGGCAGCCACAGCTTCTCCGGGCAGCCTGTGCCAGTGCCTCACCAGCCTCACAGGGAACAATTTCTTCCCAATATCCAGTGTAAACCTGCCCTCTGTCAGTTTAAAGCCATTCCCACTTGCCCCTTTCTTTGCATCTGAATTCCTTTAACCTCCACCTCCCACGTTGCTTTCCCAGGGCACTTTTTGCACTAAACCATCTTTCCCAAATCTCTGGATAACTTTGACCAGCTGGTGCCCAATTTCACCTGTTGTTTTCTTGTTGAACCTCCCAGTTTGCTAATTCCCCTCAGAATCCAGCTGCCCCAAATCCCTGTGATGACACCTTGAACTCGGCCCCCACAAGAAGCTCAGATCAGCAGCTGTCCCATGAAGTGCTGACATCGATTCTGCAGGAGAGAGGACACCCAGCAGCAGCACAGGGGTGTCCCCAAGCCTGCCCCCTGTCCCTGTGGGGGGCTGTGTTGTTGCAGAGGGTCTCTGGAGCGTGGGTAATGTTGTCTGGAGGGGCCACCGTGGCTTTGGCCCAGCGTGGCCTGGCTTTGTCCCCCCCGCCGGGCTGTCACGGTCCCCTGTGCTGATGTGATGCGAGGCTCTTCTCCAGCAGTGGGTTTTTTGACATGATAGATGGCAGCAGGTCAGAAATATCAGGCGAATCCCTCCGAGCTGACGAGTTACTGACTCGGATAGGCTGTGCCATCTCCTCAGGTGCTTTCCCAGCCCAGAATGTCAATGCGGATGAAAATCCCAAGGAGAAACCTCTGGAGAGAAACCCACGTGCTGCTCTCGAGCCTTTCCATTTCAGCACACCGCCGGTGGGTCGGTTCCGTGCTGCTGCTTGTTCTGCTCACGAAAGAGGAAAAAACATCGGAGCGTGTCTTGGGTTATTGTGACATCTGGGTGGCTGAGGCCATCTGACCTGCTCTGCTCCAAGGCTCAGAGCCCACAGATGGGTGGTGGCCAGCTGTGGGTGCACTGGCGTGCTGGGAGGTATCTGGGTCCCTCTGTGTTTCTCCCATACGTGACAAAAATCTGGACTAGACCATTTTGGGGTCTTCTGCAAAAAAAAAAAAAAAAAAAAAAAAGAGTATTTTGCTTTGATGAAGAAGGGTTGGATGCATGTGCGTGTCCCTGTGTGGGTGCTGAGGAGCCAGACACAGCTCTGGGGAAGGAAACAGGGAGAGAAGAGGTAATGATGTTTTCCTTTACAGTCACGCCGTGCCCTCAAGGTGAATGTCAAAGTGTGGTTTGGAGGGAATGAAGGACTTTTCAGTGGAATTCATCCTGATGGGGCATTGCAGGGAGCACGGGGAGTGCAGGAGGAGCTCGTATCCCAGCTTGGGTGAGGAGCTGCTCATCCTGCAGAAGATGCTCCCCGTTCCCCACCCTCCCATCTTCAGCAGGTGGTGTTTTGGTGACTTCTTACAAAAATCAAGCCCAGGCAAAAGCTTTTATTACTGCTGTGCTGTAAGCCAGGCTGTGATTAACACTGATTTTCATAGAATCATGGAATGATTTGGGTTTAGAAGGAGCTTTTAGGATCATCTTGTTCCAAGCCCCTGCCATCAGCAGGGACACTTTCCACTAGACCAGGGTGCTCAGAGTCCCATCCAGCTTGGCCTTGGACACTTCCAGGGATCCAGGGGCAGCCACAACTTCTCTGGGCACCCTGTGCCAGGGCCTCACCACCCTCACAGGGAACAATTCCTTCCCAATATCCCATCTAACCCTGCTCTCTGTCAGTGGGAAGCCATTCCCCCTTGTTCTGTCACTCTGTGCCCTTGTCCAAGGTCCCTTTTCCAGCTCTGTTGGAGCCCATTTAGACCCTGGAATGGGCTGTGAGGTCTCCCCGGATCCTTCTCTCCTGCAGGTGAGCACCCCCAGCTCTCCCAGCTCCACACGGGGGGTTTCCAGCCCTCGGTTTCCAGCTCCGTGGCCTCCTCGAGACTCGCTCCAGCAGCTCCACGCCCGGTGGGGTCCCACGGCAGCGGGGCAGAATTTGGGGCGGAGGGGGCGGGACGGGGGAGGGGCGTGGCCAACACTGAAAGGGTGTGGCCAGCACTGAAGGGGCGTGACCGACAACAAAGGGGCGTGGCCAGAAGAAGGAGGCGGGGCTACCACGAATGGGGAGTGGCCAGTCTGGGTCAGGCGGTGAGGGGGCGTGGCCGTCGCTAAGGGGGCGTGACCAACCTTATGGGGCGTGGCTCTGTGTGAGTGGGCGTGGCTCTGTGTGAGTGGGCGTGGCTCTGTGTGAGTGGGCGTGGTGATGTGGGCGTGGGCGTGGTGATGTGAGCGTGGGCGTGGCCTGCCCAGCGAGGCGGGCCGGGCCCGGGGCCGGAGGCGGCGGCGGGGCAGTGAGGGACGCCTCCCGTAAGTGCTGCGCTGTCGCGGGGAGCGGAGCGGGGCCGGGCGGAGCGGGGCACGCAGGGATGCAGTGGGCAGCTGCAGGCAGGGAGGCGGCGCTCCCCGCTCCCGAAATGCCCCGTTTGTTTGCAACATCCCCGGGTTCCGGCATTTCCGCCTCCCCCCCGCGCCCTGCCCGGCCCCTCTGGGCGGGGGTTTCGCCGGCGCTGCTCGGGGTGGGCTCCGAGGGGCCCGGCCCGGCGCGGCTGCGGTGGGTCCCGGTGCCCCTGGCCGGCTCCCCGCGGCGTTCCCGGCTGGTTTTCCTGCGCCACGGGACGCGGTGTGTCTCTGGGAGTCACCTCACACCGCCGCCTGACGCCGCGCTCCGTGTAGGAGCCGCTCCGCCGAGCCCGGGTGATGCTGGAGTAGTTTACAAGTGTTTTGGGAAAACCCGGCGGTGTTACTAGGAGTTTACACCTCGCTCTGCAGAGCCCCACGGCGCTGGTGGTTTGGCAGCTGCTGGGTTGTTTTGGAGCTAAGCGAGGTTTTTTGCTCCCGCAAGTCCAAGGGGACAGGTTAATTATTTATTGTGGACGGAAATATGGGTGGAAGCTGCTGAGACTCAGTCCCTTTTCCCATGCCTTTCCATCCCTGGTTCAGCTGACTCCTCCAGCGTTTGGCTGCTGAGGCCCTGGCACAGGCTGCCCACAGAAGCTGTGGCTGCCCCATCCCTGGAAGTGTCCAAGGCCAGGTTGGACAGGGCTTGGCACAGCCTGGGATGTGGGAGGTGTCCCTGCCATGGCAGGGGGGTTGGAGTGAGATGGGCTTCAAGGTCTCTTCCAACCCAAACCATTCCATGCTTTGCTGGGGCCAGAGGGGGATGGAGCACAGCTGGTGACAGCAGTTTGGAGCCCTGGTGTGACAATGTCCTTGTGGGTGGTTGTTTTTTCCAGCGTGCCAGCACGATGCACCCGGCAGCCGGCAGCTTTCCCCCAGACCAGGAGCCCCTGCTGGAGGAGCCCGTGGGGAGCAGGTACAGCCGGCAGAAGCCAAGCGACCGCTGGCATGGGGCCTACATTATATTTTTCCTCCTGGGCATCGGGTCCCTCCTGCCCTGGAATTTCTTCATCACGGCCAAACACTACTGGAGGTACAAACTGCAGAACTGCTCAGATGAGCCGGGCCCAGTGGGGCCGGCGGCGTCGGACCTGCGGGTGAGTGCTGCTTTCTAGGCAGAAAAAACAACCTGTTTTCCTTCCTAACTTGCTGTTTTTGCCCCTCCGCTTCCCCAGAAGGTAACTGAACATCCTCTAGTGTCTCACCTGCTGCGAACCAGAGGGAAAGGTTTATTTGGCGTGTATTTACAAATAGTTGCAAAGATGCTTCACATCATTTTATGGTCTCCCTTTTAGCTGTGTTTGGACTGCTAAGTGTTAAGGTGAATCTGAAAAAATAGGGCTTAACCTTTCAGAGGGCAGCTTCTGCTGTGCCAGGTGTCTTTGTGGTGGTTTTTTTTTTTTTTGTCCTTCATGATCTGGTGGGTGTGACATGAGTGTCTCCTTGCAGTGATCAACATCTGGCTTGTGGCATATGGGACGAGGAGCTTGTCACGGGGTGATGGATGAGCCAGCCTTGGGGTGGCAGGTTTATGGCCTCTTTCTCCTGCTCCTCCTGCCTCCCTGACAAAGCTATTGCTTTGTTTCTTGGTGGCTGGAAAAAGTGTTGGAGTGAGTGATGAGGCTGCATCACATCCTCCTCGCGTGGCAGAGCTTGTTCAGGTGGTTTGGGCACTTTTTGTTTTCATATAAACAGAGAGTCAGGTGCAAGGCCCACATTTCCCCTCAGATTCCTCACTCCAGCACACCCACAGCTCTTTTAATCTTCATGGCTGTTAAGTCAGCTGCGGTTTTGCTGGGGAGAAAGGGAAGTGCTTGTACCAGGATGCTACAGGTGTGCTGATGTGAAGCAAGAAACTGAATTGAACTGATGGTGCCCAAGCTCCCGCACTGCCTGAGGACCAATATTATCAGCTTCTGTGCTGGTGAGGGTGCTCAGAGAGGGCTGAAAGGTGCTCTGTCACCATGTGGCATGATGTTATCTCATATTCCCTGCATCCCACATGCTCCCCACTGTCTCTACATTGTGCTGATCCTCTGGAAAAAAGCTGGGTTAAATGAAGTGTCACTAGGTGTTTCCTTGCACAGCGGTACTCCTGGCTGGATCAGCCCTTTCTTTGCTGAAAAGGTGTTTCCTGTGTGGCCATGGAGCGATGCTTTTTCCTTTCTCCGAGGAAAAGCTGTGTGGCTGTTCTGTGGCAGTCGAGTATGAGCAACATTAAACCAGTCAGCCCAGTTTCTGCCCTGCTGCTGCAGCAGGAGGCTTTACCTGCACTCGGAGCTCGACTCTGGAAGGATGCACCTCTGACTGACAGCCTGCTCCTGGCTCCAGCCTGCTCCTGGCTCCAGCCTTTCCACTGCTGCTAATTTCATGCCCCGTGCTCCAGGTAACACTCCAGTGCCTTCAGCCACCATCGTGGACCTGGATTCCTTTTCCAGCCTGGCAGGAGCCCAGCTGCTGGGTCCAGGCTGGAGCAGAGTGGAAACTACTTTGCAAAAGCATCTTGCGATGGATTTGCCACCACGATGCTTTGTTCTGGTTTGGGATTTTTTGAGGCATTGTGTTTGAAGCTAGTATGGGGTTAAACACGTCCATTATGTGCCTCAGCTCCGTGGCTGAGGGGTGACACCTTCCCCCATTAGACCTGGATGTGGGAGGAAGATGTCAGGTTTGCTCTGGTGTTTATTTTAAGGGCTCAGCAGAAAGGGAGAAGAACCACGTATCTCCTGCAGTGCCGAAAATGAAAGCACATCTGTGAAAGGTGGGAATACCCATGGAGGGAGAAGAGTTCCTGTTGGAGAGGGATTCCAACCTAACAAGCAGGAGAGGGGAGTATGGAACCTGGTATTTTCCACTGGTCCAGGCATGGATTTAAATTTGGCACCCACCATTCTGCTGCTGCATTAAAAATGTGGTGCAAGGGCTCTTAAATACTTGTCCAATTCTCTTCTCACTGCTGGTGGGGGACCGTTTGCTGGGAAGGAATGAATATTTCCCTGGGATGCTCAAAATGCAGCATCTCTGCTGGGTTACCTCGAGTACACTTCTGCTTGGTGCAGAGCATTAGAAAGTCATTTTTTCCTCCCCGAAAGCAAATTAACTTGGAAGTTTATTAAGCATCCCCCAGGATGGTTTGGAGGTTTGTTTTAAGTAGGTGGGTAAATAAGTCTGAGTTTTCGCTGCCAGGTTTGCATTTTGCTTCGTCTTTTCTCCTATAATTCATCGTGTGGCCACAGAGCGTTGAGCCTCCTGCCTGGCTGAGCCGATGCCATCAGCACAGGCTGATTTAAGCTGCTCTGCCTATCTGGACCCTCTAGGAGTGATTATTAGATTTCCTGTTGCTTCCAGTGAAGCTCCTGATAGGGAAGAAGAGATGAACAGTTCTTGTAAACTGACTTAAAATGCTGCAAAGCTGTAAAAAAAAAAAAAATCATGTAATGTGCAGAGAAAAACCTGCCAAGTGCCTTCTCCTGCTTGGACGTGATGTGGCCCCGTCTCTGTAGCTGACTACATGCAGAAAATGAACTCCTGTTGTGATAGGGGTGGACATGTAGGTCATTCTCCTCCTTGTGAGCATCATCCTACCTGCTGGCTGTGATTCCTGCTGCAAAAAAATGGGATTAAGCCCCTCGAGGGCAGGAGAGGGAGCAGACATGCTTTGATGGTGGTGTGCAGCAGCATGGCAGCTATTTCCTTCACTGTTTGCTTTTTTCCTTCTGAATTTATGTCCCTGATTCCTGAAATAGCCCAGGGCTATGGGAGGGCAAGTCCCAGAATTCCCATTGCCCTGAGCAGTTTGCAGCATGTGCTGCAATGCAACAAGGTGGACACCTCCACCATAACTCCCTGTTGTGTCATATTCAGGACCTGCAATTCATGTGTTATTCCCCACTACAACCTTTCTTACTTTGTTTTAGGTTTTTGTTTTTATTTTTCTCCTGGCAGGACTATTTTGAGAGCTACATCTCCATTGCTTCCACCGTGCCCTCAGTGCTGTGCCTGATTGGAAATTTCTTGCTTGTCAACAAGTAAGTGTTGCTCTGATCCCAAGCCCCTGAGCCATGTTTCTCCCTGGCTTTCCTCCTGTCTTTTTTCCAGCCTCCCAGCTCAGGCTGCCCTTCCCTTGAGGGGAGATTGTGGGGCATCCTGAGCTCAGCCTCCCTGTGAAGCCAAAATAATTCCGCTCTTTGCCCCTGCCCGAGCTGCAGCCAGCTGAGATGAAGTGGGAGAAGCACCTTGCTCCACACATGCCTGCAGTTGGCTTGAGTAAATAAATTCCTCATGAATTCCTTGGTTAATAGCTTGGAACAGTCTTCCCTCTGAAAACACCCTTATGTTCACCAGGGGACTGGTTGACAAAAGCCAAGCTCATCCAGGTAGGAGAACACCTTGCCCTGGTCTTACCAGCCCTTGGACTGGGTTCAGAAATGGGCCAGCTGCACCCTGTGTCGTGGTTTTGACCACAACACCCTGATGCAAGCTTGGCTTAAATCTCAAACAGCCTCATCCCTTCATTTGTACCCTTCCTTACCCGCATCAAACCCCTGCATGCTTGCAGGCATGTGTTTGTGTGCCTGATTTCCAGATTCCAGCTCCCTGCCTCTCTCCCATGCCTCACTGCTTCCTCATCTCCCCCCACCTGTCTTTATTTTCTCTGTCCCTTCTGCCAGCACAGGAGTTCTCCTCCCGTGTCACACCCTCACGCTGTGGTTTGATCCACAGGAGTGACTCCTTCCCCTTGTCCCCAGGGTTCCTGCCAGTGTCCGGATCCTGTGCTCCCTCTTTGTCATGCTGGCTGTTTTCCTGGTGATCACGGTGCTGGTGAAGGTGGACACCTCCACCTGGACCACGCCTTTCTTCGCCCTCACCGTCGGCTGCGTGGCCGTGGTCAGCAGTGCCTCCACCGTCTTCTCCAGCAGCATCTTTGGCCTCAGCAGCTGCTTCCCCATGAGGAACCTGCAGGCTCTGATCTCAGGTTGGGTGATCCCACTGGGATGGTGCTCTTGGACTTTCCCCGCTCAGCTCCGTGGTTTTCTCTCTCCTGAGTCTGGGGTTTCGTCATGTGGGGTTTGTGTTAGAAGCTTAACTTTGCCTTAATGATAAAAGGAAGTTGCTGGAGGAGAAACTTGCTCGGTCACATGAGCTTTGGTTTCTGTAAATACCCATAAACTGACCCCGGAGAGCTGCTGGGTGCAGGGAGAAGCGGGGAAGGAGATGACATCTGCGGCTTTGCCTTGTCTCCTTTCTGTTCAGCATTTCCATGAGTGATGAGGGGCAGGCTGGGAGCCGTGAGTGATGAGCTCCCTGGAGCTTTGATAGCGTTATAAATGTGCTGTGGAATGGTTGACAAACCAAGAGGAGAAAGCAGAAAAAATCAGGATGGAGTTTTTCCTGGGGCCAAGACACTCCTGTGTTTTAATGAGTTTATCTCAGAGAGGGAAAGCACCACATCCCTGAGATGGCATTCCTGCCGCTGGTGGCTTGAATTCCCATCTGGGGGAGTGCGGAACAGAGGCTGATTGTATGTGTGCTGGTGGAAAGCCAGGTTTAGGCTGCGGAAAAGGTTTGGACTTTTTCTGCAGGCCTTGGGACCTGCAAGCCCAGCAGGTCAGGTCCCATCCTGACCCTTGTGTGTGCTGTGCTGTGTTGGAAGGGGATGCAGGATGGCACCTGGGCTGTGGTGCAGCCCCACAAATGCCCGAGGTGTGGAAATGGAGGGGAGGTGGTTTGTGCAGCTGCACCCTGAGGCGGGTGTGGGGCTGAGCGTGTGGGGCAGGGCCTGGGCTGTGTCCCCTGGGGAGCTGTGCATGTCGAAGAGGAGCTTCTCTGTCCCTCACTGTGCCCACCTCTGTTCCCACACACAGGCCAGGCCATGGGTGGCACCATCAGCGCCGTGGCCTCTGTGATAGACCTGGCAGCAGCGGCCGATGTCACCGATAGCGCCCTGGCCTATTTCCTCACCGCCGACATCTTCATCGTTGTCTGCATCATGGTGTACCTGCTCCTGCCCAGGCTGGAGTACTCCAGGTGTGTGCCAGCCTGCTGGGGCATCCCGTGGAGGGTTTGCAGCGGGATTGCTGGGGGAGATCCACGGGATGCTTGCCGTGCTGATCCCTGCCCCATCACCGCCGCCAGCCACACTTCCCCTTTCACTGAAACCCCAGGCTGAAACTGGGCGCGTGCTGAGTTTCTGCCAAGCTTTCTCAGGGCTGGCGCTCCCAAAATGTGTGGAGTCAGCAGATAGCCAGAATCCGGAGGCAGCCAGCCAGGAGTATCCCTGTATCGTGTCTGCCACTGTGGCGTGTGTCACCCATCCATCTGGTTGGTTCTTACTGTCCCCAGAGCTCCCTGCCCCCGGGAGCCTGCATGCAGTAGGTCCCCTCTGTGACACTGAGGGTGCAGAGAGATGGAAGAGGGGGTGCTGAGCCTCCAGGGGTCACCTCTCTGTACGAGCTGGGGGCTGGAAGTGTGGCAGAGTTGCTGGGTCCAGTGGGCATCCCTGCATCTCCAGCTTCTCTGCTGCCCACTCTCAAGTCATGGCATTCCCCCCATGCTTCCCTCTGTCTCTTTCTCCAGGTATTACCTGAGCAGCCAGAAGCAGAGCCCCTCTCTGGTCACTGTGCCCCCTGACAGCTCCGTGGAGGACGAGGCAGAGCCAGGAGGCACCGCGAACTCCTCCTCCCTCACAAGAAGTGCTGGGATCCCCCCGTTGCGCCCCATCCTGCAGAAAACCGCCCTCCTCGGCTTCTGCCTCTTCTATGTCTTCTTCATCTCCATCATCATCTTCCCTTCCCTCTCCTCCAACATCGAGTCTGTCAGCAAGTCCTCAGGAAGCCCGTGGAGCACCAAGTACTTCACACCCCTCACGTGTTTCCTCCTGTACAACTTTGCTGACTGGTGTGGGAGGCAGATCACTGCCTGGATCCAGGTGCCCGGCCCCAAGAGCAAACTGCTGCCTGCCCTCGTCCTCCTCAGAACCATCTTCCTCCCTCTCTTCATCCTCAGCAACTACCAGCCCCGGGTTCACATCCGGACCGTGCTGTTCAACCAGGACATCTACCCCGTGGTCTTCACGGCGCTGCTGGGGCTCAGCAACGGCTACCTGGGCACGCTGGTCATGATCTACGGCCCCAAAATCGTGCCCAGAGAGCTGGCTGAGGCAGCAGGGGTGGTGATGACATTTTACCTCGTGCTGGGGCTGGCTCTGGGGTCTGCCTGTGCTGTTTTCGTGGTGCACCTCGTGTAGAGGGGCAGCCGGAGGAGGAGGATGCCCTCGGTTTGTGGTGCTGCTGTTGGGTATTTAGGGTTTGGGTTTTTTTCCCAAGAAAAGTCAGGTATCCTGTGGTTTTGAGGCAGGCTGCCTGTCTTGGGAGAGGGGTAGTTGCATCCAGGGGGATGCAGAGGGAAAGTCTCCCTTCTGGGAAGGGGCATCCCCTGTGCTTGGGAAGGTTCTGTCAGACATTGTCACTCCCCAGTTTAATGGAGCAGGGACCAAAACAGCCTCATCCTCCCCAGGGAGCTCAGGGAAGCACCAGGGGCACAGGGATACTGTCCCTTAGCCCTGTGCCAGTGGATTTAAGCTGAACCCAGGGCTTTTGGGGCCACCTTGGGTTTTGCTGCTGCACTGTTACGAGTTCAGCCCTTCAGGGGGTGTGGGTGGTCTTTGGGGGGATCCCCCCTCACTGAGCTGTGGTGGTGGTGTTGAACTAAAAGGGATTTGTGCCCTGGAGCACCTTCACACAACTTAGGGAGTGGATAACTAAAAGGGATTTGTGCCCTGGAGCACCTTCACACAACTTAGGGAGTGGATAACTAAAAGGGATTTGTGCCCTGGAGCACCTTCACACGAGTTAGGGAGTGGATAACTAAAAGGGATTTGTGCCCTGGCGCACCTTCACACAACTTAGGGAGCGAGTAGCAGCTGCCCCAGGAATCAGGGCGCTGTTTTGCACAGATTTCATACAATCATTCCACATAAAAATAATATATATGTATAAGGGAAAGCGCTCCACTTGGACTTTCGCTTGCTTTAATTTTTCCACATAAAATTGAATTGAGGGATCATCTGCCTCCTAGCATGGTGCCACTAGAGGTGGGGACTATTTCCAGGCCAAGCTGAGAGGAGCATTTCTCCTGTAACCGTTGTGTGACCCCCAAGGAAAGTGAAATGCTGGGTGGTCCTAACCTGAGGTTTTTAAGGTGTCTTCAGTCTGCGTTCAGAGAGCTCTGGGACAGCCAGGGAGAGGTATGAGAGAGGCCCTGGTATGAGGTTCACAGCAGAAATCTGGTTAATTCCTGTAGACAGGCAGCATATGGCCTCCAGATGTTTTCAGAGGGTGAGCTACTGTGACACCCAAAAATACGGCCCACCCAAAGAGGACTGGCTTTTAAAGTCGTTTAAACTCCCATATGCCAGCACAGCCTGGACTAAATCCGATTATTGTATTTATTTTCTCAAATTGGCTGGATTTATGGTCTAGAAGAGGTGAACTGATAAGCAGGGGTGTAATGGCAGAGCAGTGATGCCTCAGAGATGCTGTCTGTGGGGATTAATCCCTTTCAGGCTGGGTTAGGAGCAGATGCTCCGTTACTGGGATGCTCTCCCAGCACCTCCTGCTTTGCCCACATAGCGGTGGAGCTGCTGGGTGTGGGGCTTTGCTGGGAGAACAGCAGGATCCCTGGTGGTTATTGCCCCAGGGTGCCATGTGGGCGTGGTGGACACTGGGGATTTTACATAAATCCTTTCCAGTGTTTAGTTTGGGCCCCTTGACAATACACAGACTGAGTTTTGCTTTACAGCTGATTTTTATTTCAACATAAAATGCAGACACAAGTGGGAAATTTGTCGGGTGTGCAGTAGCGAGGAGCAGTTTTATGGCACGTGTGGGCTCTTAATCCTGTCCCTTTGGTGGCTTTGGAGTCCTCTGGCCCCCAGAATTTGGTCAGGGACTGCCTTGACCCAGGTGCAGGCCCACCCAAGGGCTGAGGGTCGGGTGCAGGGTGCCCCGCATGGGGGTCAGTGCCCCCATCGCCTCCCTGCTGCTGGAATAAGGCAGCAGTTGGTCCAAAAGCCCAGCCCAACTTGGTGTTGGCAACCAAAAAGTCCCTTTGTGGCCTTCAGTGGGCCTGTCCTCAACCTGTGTGTTTTCCCCCAGCCCAAGGAATGATGAGATTCAGGTTGGTTTTTTACTGCTTTGCATCTCTGCTCCTCCTCTCCTTCGTATTACAGACCAAATTCCTCTGGAGGGAGAGCTTAATTATCCGGTACCGTTGCTAATAAAAATAATTCTTGATCCTGTGCAACTGCTGGTGTCTGGAATAATTTCTCTTGGAGGTGCACTGATGCATGCAGTTTTAGCTTGCATTTTTCCTTCTGGTCATCCTTCTCTCCCAGCTTGGGTTGTAAACTCAGAGAAATCCCTGGCGAGGGGTGGGTGAAGGAGCCCTGAGAGCAGAGTTATTCCAGCGGAATGTCCCTAAATGATATGCAGGTAGGTGTGGAGAGCATTCCTGTGGCAGGGGGAGTGAGCAAAAAGGGGATTTATCCTTTGGTTTTGGTGGCATTCAGCTGAGGAAGGTTAATAAATGAGGGGGAAAATCAATACAGGTGCAAACTGGGCAAGAACCGGTCTGGGTATAAAGCTTGGAATGCTGGTGGGAATGCCATGGTGTGGGGGTGGATGCTGCCAGGCCTCTGAGCCATGAGCTGTGGGTGATCCCCCTGCAAAAGGGGATGGATAATTTACAGGGAATTGTGTGTAACAGCAGGGGAGTAATTGCAGTGCCTGGGAGAAGTCACATCTGCTGCTCGGCGTGGGCATTCCGAGGAGTTCGAGGTAAGGAAAAGTGGCATGAGGAGGGAGGCGGTGGTGGCAAGGCGGGATGAAAGATGCTGGATCTGGGATGCGCCAAAGTGCAGCTACACCTTGTGCCTGGGTGGCCTGAGTTGGTGTCCCCTCCCAGGGCAGGGGTTTGGAACCAGGTGATCATCACAATCCCTTCCAACCCAAACTATTCCGTGATCCCATGATTAGTGAATCTCTGATGACAAAGGCAGCCATGGACCCCAGCTGCCAGGCCTGGGAGGGTGCTCTAGCCGGGAGGGACACTGCAGGAATCCAAACCTACCTCACGACATTTAGCTGGGAGATTACAGCACCTCTCCTCTAGTTCTCCAGGAGCTTCACAAGAGGGAGTTGCTCCCCAGAACTGGGATTTCTGAGTTCCAGAGGCAGACCATGGGTGTGGGCAGGGCTGAAGCTGAGCTGGGTCCGTGTGTCTTCCTCATGTGCCTAAAAACACATTCCCAGGTTTTGTGTCTGTAATCACCACCATCCCCTCAGCCAGCAGGGCCATACATGTATTCCCATCTCCCAGGCGAGGAAGGCGGGTGTTGATCCGGCTGGCACGGGAAGGACCTCATGCTCTGCACAGGGCTGGGCCCCCTCTCATCCGTGGGTGTGAAACGAGCCATGCAGGCATTGCAGAATTCCTGAAGGTGAGCCCGGGATGTGAAACAGAGTCAAAGACAGATCCCGGCGTGGTGCCCAGCACTAGCAGAACCATGACCCAGGGTTTGGAGAGTCCCAGTCCAGCCCAGCACAGAGGGGATGCTGTGCCTGACCCACGCTGCCTTCTCCAGCAGCCTTTGGAGTTAAATCCAACTGGCCAAGGGGAAAGAAAGCTGGGAACTGGCAAAGCAGCAAGGCAGCAGGGTGCAGGGAGCACGAGGGGAAGGGATGAAAGGGAACGAAGTGGAGGGGATGCATCTGCTGCAGCTTCTGCTCAAAGCAGACCAACTGAGCCTATGCCTGACCTGGTTTTGTCCTCTCTCGGCTCTGTGGTGCCAGCTCCCCCTCCCTGCTCCAGAGCTGGACCAGGTTCAGTGTTGGTACTGGGGGCTTTGCAGCAAACAAATGTGCTGGAGCAGGAAAGGGAATTTTTGTTACGGAGCAATACTCACCTCAGATCAGGTGCAAGTGACTTTCCCTCCTTCTCTCTGCTCTCCAGCGCCTTGTCCAGGCTGTCCTCATTCAGTGGGGAGCCCCACGGGGCAGGAGTGCTGCCCCTCTCCATCTGTGGCACCAGCCTTTGCGCTGCAGAGGCTTTGGTGCGGTGCTGTTACCCCTGGGAGGTGGGAAGCACCTCTGAAACCACCTTGGTATCCTTCAGCAGCGCCTTGGTGGTGGCCAAAGAGCAGCAGAACCAAAGATGGTCTTTGAGGCCCCTCCCAACCCAAAGCACTCCATGATTCTATGAAACACAAGTGGCCGTGAGGGGCCACCATCCACAGCAGACGAGCTGAGCTGCTCCTGCCCCTCCACGGGTGCCCCAGAGGAAAAAAACAAACCTTGGCTTTGAAACCTTGCCAGCCAGCTGCAGGCTTGCCCGGCTGCTGTTCTCCTTTTACATGTTTTATGGAGTAATTTGTACTATATTTACACAGCAGCGATAAACAGTTTTTAAAATGGAAGCAAAGAAAACGCTGCTGGATGAATTGTTACAAAAAAGCCCTGTTTGCCATTCCAGCAGGGGGAAAAAAAAGGGATAAAAATCACCGTCCTAGGGACACGCTGTTCGTCAGATCTGGGTATTTTTTCCCTTGATTTGTGTGCCTAATGTGAGCAGAAGAAGTCGCAGATGCATGCTGAATTCTGCAGGGAACATATGCATGCATTTAAATCATTTACAGCATTTACTGGTGCAATTGTAAAGCACATTATTTTTCTGCATTTGTAATTAGGCTCCAAACAGATGGTGAAGGACTGTAGCTCCTGATTAGACAGGCTTGTGCTCTGTTGGACGGCGCTGCGAGAACAAACTGAGATGAGAAACTTTTCCTTCTAATTTATCACGCCAGGGCGGGGGAGTGCAGGAGCTCCATGAATTCCAGCGTGCCCGGAGCAGGCTGGGCAGAGCTGGGCGAGTTATCCCTCTGCCATCCCCGCCTGGTGAGGGATGGGGCGCCCGGACCCCGCTGCCAGCTCCTCTGCCACCCCAGGCTCGGTGTCCCGCCTCGCTGCACAGCTTGGGACACCCGGCAGCGCGGGATGCAGCGTCTGCCGTGACAAATGCCTTCAATATGAGGCCGGAGCCGGGAGGTGAGCAGGGTTTTTAAAGCAGGAGCAGGCTGCAGGCTCGTGGCTGTGGAGGAGGAGCAATCCCACTGCCTGGCCTCAGCTCCTCTCTTTGTGCCAGCCTTGGCTTGGCGAGGTGGGGAGAGCTTTCCTCCTCTCCTGTGGGCAACCTTGAACCCTGGCCAGCACCGCGAGCTCGCCACTGGTCCCTTGCACTCCCCCTCCTTCCAGCAGCCCAGGATCCCCCTTGCTGCAGTCACCCCGCTGTCCCCCGCTTACACAGGGGACAATTTATCCAGTGTCATTTGCACTTCTTCCTACAGTTTCTTATTTTCCTGGCTTACCCCCTTAAATCACAAAGGTGTTAAATGAACGGCAGCCGGAAGAGCAGAGCAAGGCCGAAGAGGAGCACAGTGTCCGTCTGAGACCCACGGGGCTGGAAGCTGTGACCCCGGGTGAGCAGCCCCAGGATTCCCTCGAGGCACCAGCGTGACCACAGTTCCTCTGTGTCCCCTTTGCTGGTCCCCCCCAGGCTGGGGAGATGGGTGGTCACCTTCCCTTGGGTTTTATTTTGCTGCTCCACTGAGTTACCTGTAGGGTTTAACACGGGTGTGCCCCAGGGCGGGCCGGGAGTGAAGTCACCTTCCACCTGGCACGGCCCTCTGGTGCTCCCTGACCCCAAACGGGGAACAGACAGCTCGGGGACCACGCTGCAGGGAAGGTGGCCCAGCCGAGGGGACAGGGGAGATGGAAGGGCTGTGGTGTGGATTCTCTGTGCCCGTTCATGGATTCTCTGCGCCTGTAGATGGCACCTTTTCCTCTGCTGAGGAAGGAAGAATAAACCGAGGGAAGGAAAAAAACCCAGGCTGGTGAGACAGGGCTCGGAGCTTAGAGAAAGGTGCTTCAGGTGTGCGGCGTGAAGGGACTCAGGGTGGTCCCAAAGCTGTCCCCTGTCACTGTCGCTGCTCTTGACCCACATCACCTGAACGCTCTCCAAGTTTACTGAACTTCCCCATCCGTAGGAAATCACAAGGGCTGAGTGAAAAGAGCTTCCAGCTGCACAGAGAGTTGCTCCAAAGGGGTTTTTTTACCCTCATTAACCCCTTGTGGGTCTAGCAAGCCCAGCTTGGGGCCACAGGGTGCCCTCAGTGCCCGCAGCAGGGGACAGGTCCTGCTGGCTCCAGCCTGGGCTGCACAGGGAGACGATTCTGCACACAGGCTGCTTTGGGGGCTGCAGAGCTTCAGGGCTTCAGCCAGGTCCTGCAAGGCTTTATGGGGCTCACCAAAAGCACCTGGATCCTTCTTGCCATGTGTTATAACCACAGGAATGCCTGGTTCAGGGGTAAACTGAACACCTGTAAACACGAGCTGGAAGCTCCCTGAGGAATTCCCACGGAATCAGGTATGTGCTACAAAGGTGAGCCCAGTTACTGCCCCTCCTGCTGTCTCCATAAGGACTATCACCTTACAAAGGTGCAATTTGAAACTCAGTAATTCTGTATTACTAAAGGAAAAAAAAAACCAGCAACAAACCCCCCCCAGCTGCTCTTTCAGCACTTCTCCAGAGAGAGAATTCCAGCAATCCCTTAACTTTGCTCAGCTTTCTCACCAGCCTCCTTCAATCATAAATTCCTAAACAAACAGCATGATCCTAATATTGGCCTTAAAATTCTGTGTGAAATGGACCTGGAAATTAATTTCACACCGGAAAAGCCGGCTCACTGTCAGCCCCAGCACAGGTGGTCGAACAGAAAACTCCAGGATGGCTGTACAAATTAATTCTGTGACTCGGGTGAGAGGGTAGCAGGCGGGGAGCTGCCTCCCTCACGCCACCATCCCAACCCACACCGCACCACGGGGTGCTGGAAAACTGGGGGAGATGGAGGATACCACCATTCCCCCAGGGCTTGTGGTCTGGGGGCACAAAATCACCGTGTTTCCCTTCAAAAAAGTGGAAGAAGGGGGCATGGGCTGCTTTTTCCTGAGCACAAAAACCACCCTGCACTTTTACGCAGGTCTTATTCACTGAAAAAAAAAAAGATGGTAGTATGGGAAAGCACTTCCAGGGACCCTCGTGAGAGACTCCTGGGGAAGAGGAGGCGTGAAGAAATGACTGATGGCACAATATCGCACGGGCTGGTTGTCAGGTAGCAATGTCCGTGCGGACCCTGGAGCCCGCGGCAGAACGTGGTCCATGGCGAGCGGAGGTAATTCAGTACCTCAGTGGGGCAGGATCTTGCACGTGTCTGTGTTTTACCCGCTTTCCATGTGATATTTCATCTATTTAGAGACAAACGGCGATCCCAGCTCTCGCAGAGGACGGCAGGCAGAGGAGTGAGACGCCATGGGGAGAGCTGGATGCGGGAATGTTCCGTGGCTGGATGGAAAATGAGAGGGGGAGAAGCCCTGCAGTACAATTTCAAGGTTGAGTGAGTGGTGCCAGGAGGCTGTGAAAGGCTCTGCTGAGCTGCTCGGGGTTCACAGGCAGGATGGAGAGGGGAAGTCACGGGATCTGCCTCTGAAGAAATCAGGTTTTCCTGTAATGAGCCTGTGGAGAAAGACTGGGATAGCAGGGAGGTTATCCCAGCATTGCAGCTCCCTGCTTTGGGGCTGGTGTTAATTACGATCCCAGTAGCAACTGGGAGCATCTTTTTGCTCACAAAGCATCACTTTTTTCTATTTCCTTCTTTTCCCCAGCCTGAGCCTGTTGAAAGGCACGTCCCCCATGGGCTGGGTCTCGGAGTACCATGGATTTCTCCAACCAGGAGCTTGGGAACATCAGCTCAGTGAGCTGGTTTGAGGTCCAGCCTGCACACAGCTATTGCTGTCCCTGCCTGATTCAAACCGAGCTTGACAGGGAGGCACAGATCCCAAGATACTGACTTGCTGTGTGCTTTGTGAACCCAGGCACTGAAATCCCACCAGTCCTCCCTCTCCTCCTCCATGGGAAGGGCTGCAGCCTGTACTCTGTTGGGAATGGGACTGGGGGCCCAAGCCAGACCCCCAGGCCAGGAGGAACTCAGCCTTGTTAGAGCTGACTTAAGGCAAACAGGTGACACTTCTTCAAACCAGGCAGGATGAGAGCAGAAATGCAGGATGTGGAGCCAAGGCAGAGGAACCTGGCAGAGGAAAGGTGTGCTCCTGTTCCAATAGAAACCCTGACCTGAATTTATCAGCAGAGTCACTGAGTGAGACATCACCCGTGCAAAGGCCGAGCAGCTACCAGCACCTGGGCCTGTGACATGTCTTCACCTATGGTTTTGCTTTGGTTCCTCCCCTTTTTTGTCACTTCTTCCCCTCATTAGCTCCCTGACTTTGTGGACATGCCTGGGATGAACACGGTGTGAGGATCCTGGCTGTGTACACGCTGCCATGTGGTGATGAAGAGGGCAAGGAAGAGATGAAGGTCCCAGGAAAGAGAAGCCCCCCAGAGCAGGTGGCCGAGCTCAGCAGGGCGTTCAGAGCCCCAGACAGGTACCACCTGCACCCTTTGCACTCCTGGGGACCCCCAAGGTCAGTGCAGCTACCGAGGCCGATTCCTTAATGAACCTAACCCAGCCCAGGTGTGACGGGAGGCAATTCTCTGCCAGCACCTTAATTAGCTGCAGCGAGCTCATTGCATTCACCTGTTTGCCAACGACTTGGGGTTTCAGCCCCAAAGCAGCTGCAGGTGTGCCAGGGCTGGCTCTGGGCTGCGAAGTGGCTGGTTTGGTGAGGGAATCCCCTCATCCCCAGGGAGCACCGGGAGGAGACCCCTGCCCAATTCCCACCAATCCGCCCGGGAGCTGTGCTAATGCCGTAATTAGAAACAGCTGCTCAAGAGGGGCAAAGGCTTAATTTACCCCCTCCTGCTCCGCCAGAGGCATTTGTCTGTTGGTGCTCCAGGACGAGGGCTGTGGAGGTGAGTGGAGGGGAAGGGCCCTCACACCCCTGGAAGTGTTTGAGGCTTGGTCGGATGGGGCTTGGAGCGCCCTAGTCCAGTGGAAGGTGTCCTGGGGGATGGAATGAGTTGATTTTTGATGTCCCCTCCAAGCCAAACAGTTCTGGGATTCGGTGATTCCCAGGCAAGGCTCCAGGGTGGGCTTTAGCAGCACAAGCTGCACTTGTTTCATGTTTGAATCCAAACTGATCGTGATGGGGTCTCGTGGGGATGGTCCAGCTCCCTCGTGGTGGTGGGAGGCCGGTGTGTGCGGCAGGGCAGGACTCAAAGCTCTGCCCCTTCCCGGGATCCAGGGACATGGAGTCACCCCCTCGGTGTGAGGAGTGGTGTCACTGCAGGTGGCTTTTTATGGCTGTGTGGCTTCCACGAAGGCAAGAAACGGGATGAAGCAGCGGCGTTTGGCCGTTTTCCCAAAAGCTGCGTGTAGGGAGGTCTTGGACTGGAGGCGGGAATGCCCTGCCAGGCTTAGGAATGCCGGGAGGACACGGGGCTGGGCACAAGAAGGGTTTGGTGGGAATTGTGTCGCGGCAGAGTTGTGCCCGTGGGTGCGGAGAGCGAGGCTGCGGGTGCCCGGGAGGAGCAGCCCGGCAGGAATATCGCCGAGCGGCTCTCCTGGCACGCCGTGCCCGGATCGCTTTCCTCGCTCATGTATGATTTACGTGCTCCGGGCCCTGCCAGCTGCTCCCGTGTGCGGCGCCGAGAAATAACAATATTACCGAAAAAAAAGAAATAATTAAACCCACCGAGGCTGAGTTAAACTTTCAGTAACCAGCACCCGCTCGGGCTGAAGTTGGATTTGAGGAGGCGACTGCTGTCTGGGGGGGGTGCCCAGGATTTGGGGGGCGAGCCCGGGCTTTGGGGCGGCCGGGAGTCCCCAGGGAGGGGTCAGGAGGGGGGAGGTGGAGCCGGCGCTGAAATCCCGGGTACCTGGGCGAGGGGCGCTGCGCCGCCCGCGTCAGTGTCTCCGGCGCTCCTTCCACTTCCCTCCCCTTCCTCCTCCTCCTCCTCCTCCCGCGGCGCTCACGCGGCTCGCAGGGCGGCGGGGGGGGCATGGGGGGTCGCCGCTGACACCGCGCTCCGAGACATCCGCCACAGGTAATGCCCCGCCGCTTTTCCTCGCTCCTCGTGGGCTCATTCATTCGGGAGGGCTGGCATGGGGGGGCCCGGAGGATGTGCGGAGCCGCGGGCATCTCCCCCCTCTCCTGGGGGGCGGCTTTGCGCGGGGTCCCCCTTCCCAAACCTCCTGGTTTGTTTTCACCGAGCGAGCGGATTTTTTTTAATTTTTTTTTTGGGGAGGGGGTGAGCCCTGCTGTTATTATTGTTATTTTGAGCGGGGCGGACTCGCGGACTCGCTCAGCGCGGTGGTTTCCGTGGCAGGAGAGGGGGAGCCCAACCTTTCTCCCCTTTTCCCCAAAATGACACTCTAAAGATACGGTGGGAGCCGCTGTCCTGCCCCCGAGGGAGCGGGCACGGTGCCCCCTCCTCTCCCCATGCCCGGCTCTAATGTGGAGTTCGGGCTGCTGAGAAGCTGCAAAGTTTCTGGGATAAGCCGGGGCTGAACTTCTTCCCAGGCGTGGGAATGCCGCGCCGCAGCCGCGCGTGGGGGGCTGAGCCGCAGTGCGAGCGGTGGGATTTTTAAATCCCCTCCGAATATCGTTAAAATGGGAGGACAGCGTTTTAAAATGCCAAACTCGCCCTGAACGTTTTGAGAAAACACTTTATTTTGGATTACTTTCCCCACCTCTGGTTCTTTTCTTGCTGCTGCTTTCCCTCTTCTCCCCCAAAACCTGCAATCCCTCCTTTCTTCAAATCCGCTTTCTGACCACCTTGCCGGCCACTATCATTTCCCCAAGCTGCCTCTCTTATCCGTCGGCGTTTTCCAGGAGGAGAGGGATGCTGGAATGGGACGTTTCCTATGCCGATGGGTGTTTTCTTTGTTGTTGGTTTGGGTTTTTTTCCCTGTGCTGGGGGAGAAGCGGCGGCTGGCAGCAGATTCCCTGGGCAGGAGGGCTGTGGAGGGGTCAGGAGGGCTGGCAGAGCTGCCGGTGCTCGCTGTGCTGGGGCTGCACGCAACAAGCCTGGCTCCTTCCCGGGATCTTCCCGGTGCATCCTGCGGGAGCCTGGGATGCTCTCTGCATGTGGGATAGAGCTGGTGCATTGAGATGTTTTAAATTTATTTTTTGGGGGGGTGACCATAAAGTGTTCCCATGGGATGCTCGCATTTGTGCAAATCCAGGTGGTTGTTTCGGCAGAGTGAGTTTTACGTTTGTCTCTCCTTCTCCCCTGTCCTGGGGAAGGAGGGGAGGAGAAATCGCTGTGCAATTCCATTTTCCTTCACCCCCCGCTCCCTCCCTCCCCGGCACAAAGCTTTCTTGTTTCGGAAGGAGTGAGGATGGTGTCATGATAAATACAATGTTTTAAGACCAAGTTGTAAAACACTATCTTTGTGGGAAACTGTAAAAATTGATGTTGGCTCTTCTTTTTAATTTTATTTTTTGGGGTTTTTTGGTGATAAGTGGGAGCAGCAATGTCTGGCAGAGGTGGGGGCCGTGGGGTTTGGCTGGCTGCTGTGGCTGAGCGTGGGAAGAGCCCCCAGCCCATGTGCCAAGGGGCTGTGTCCCTGTGCCAGGAGCATCACCTGGGTGCAGCAGGGAGGGAGGCAGCACCAGGACCATTCCTGCTGCCCAGCTGCAACAATCCCCAGAGCGATGCCCACGGCGTGGCAGCTCCTCTGCTGACCCGGCGCAGCGAAAAAGGGCCCTGCAGTCCCCTCCCGAGCACGCCCCACAGCAGCTGGGGGGGAAAGGACCTCTTAAAAAGGATTCCGTTTATAAAGTTTCTTAGATGTTCTGTGCAGATGGTCTGGAGCACAGATTATTTTTGAATTTAAGAAGCTTTAGGATATGGGATTGGCTTGATGAGGGGGCTGGCCTGTGGCCTCTTGTTAGGGTGTAAAATATCCCAGCTGCTCGCAGCCAGGATATTGCAGCCAGGCTAATTGAGCTGGAGCTTTGCTTCGGGAGCATAAACAGTTCCATGTGCAACCAAAAACTTCCATGGTTTTACCCACTACAGTATGCTGCTTTGTCCAACAAGACTTCTAACAATGTTGCAGGAGAAATAGGGTTATTTTGGGGCTTTTGTGGCCCAGGACCTACAGACGCGAAAATTCTGGCCTTTGTGGTGATGTTATCTGACTCTATTTCAGTGTGTGGATTCTGCAACTGAAATGGGGAGAAATTGGGAATTCCAGTGGTTAAGGCCCAAATCTTGCAGACGTCCTGGGTCTTGCCGGTGGTTTGGTAAAGACCAGGACGCTGTGGCAGGCGCTGGAGGAGCATTTATCCAAGGGCTGTGCTCAGCTTGAAGTTTCAGTGTGGCCAGGAGAGATTTGTTCATGGGGCCTGGTGGCTTTCAGTCCGTGAAGGTGAAGATTAGATGGGATATTGGGAAGGAATTCCTTGCTGTGAGGGAGGTGAGACCCTGGCACAGAAGAAGCTGTGGTGTCCCATCCCTGGAAATGTCCAAGGCCAGGTTGGACAGGGTTTGGAGCACCCTGGGATAGCGGGAGGTGTCCCTGACATGTCAGGGGCTGGAGCTGGGTGGGCTTTAAGGTCCCTTCTGACCAGAGGGGCAGTCCTGGCACAGGATGTCACTTTTGCAGCCTCCTGGAAGCATCCATTTGAAGCCACGTCCTGGGGCCAAGGACCTGGACTGCCCTGGGAACTGCTCTGGGTGGGGAAGGGCTGCGCTGTCCCTTCAGGGCCTCTGCCAGAGCCTGGAGTGCTTTGCCCTGATCTGTGTTTGATAAAACAGCTGCTCTCCCGGAAAGCAAGAGATCCTGCTTGGAGTCTGCTGGGAAGGGAGAGTCACGGGGGGGGGGCAAATTCCTGATGGAAACAGAACGATGTGCTGAGCCTGGGCGTGCTGCACCTTGGAAAGGGCATGTAGGAGAGGGACTGGGCGGCTTCAAGGGCCCTCAGCCACATCTGGGGTCTCAGGAGGGCTCGCATGAACAAGCCTGTCGCTGGTGATGAACTG
The DNA here is from genome assembly GCA_013400735.1 of Pomatostomus ruficeps. Taxonomy (NCBI): domain Eukaryota; kingdom Metazoa; phylum Chordata; class Aves; order Passeriformes; family Timaliidae; genus Pomatostomus; species Pomatostomus ruficeps. Next base: position 378,945 of record VYZT01060129.1, on the reverse strand, counting down.
CTGTCATTAATCCAAATAACTTCATCCCTGCCGCGTGCCTTTGTCTTTCCGTTCAATCCCTGCTCTCCGGGGCTGCTGGTTGGGACTGAGGGATTTCTGGGGGGTTCCTCCTAAGTATCCCCATCTTCCTTTCCCTGTGCTGTCTCTACTTTTTTTTTCCCTGCTCCTATAATTCCAGCCAGCGAGTGATTAGCCCTAGGTGCTGCTCCGCCAGGCAAAGCTTCCCCTTTATTAGCTGGAACAGCCAGTGGGCCTTGGAAAGGTCTGGAGCAGCAAAGTGCCTCTTGCTGGAAGTTAAGTGAGCTTTGTGTGGAAGCAGCAAGGACACTTCCCTCTCTTGATTTGGATGAGGCAAGAAATGGCCCGAGAAATGCAGCTCTGGTTCGTCAGCGTGAAGGGGTTTTTCTGTGGATTTTCCTACAGTTGTTGTATTTTTTTCCCCTTCTTCTGAAGCATCCCTTTTTTCCTATGTTTTTAAGGTCCACCATTCCAGTCACCACAGGCCTGAGGAAAACAGCCTTGCTGCTTGTTTTTAGTGTTGCAAAGTGCCAGCCTGGAGCTTAGGGGCCAGCTGGAGTCAGGGAGATGGGACAGAATGCGGAGTGTGCACACACACCCAGGCTCCTGGGTGCCTGCCGAGAGTTTACCAAGGGAGATGGAGTTCAATAACTCACCCGTCTCCTTTGGCAGGGCTTGAAAGTGCAGCTGGGCGACTGGCTGGGGAGAGCTGGTGGTTCTGAGGCTGGTGTGCTGCTCTTGGGGCTGATGCTGAATCCTTTATCGCTGCTGTGGGGGGACATCTTGGGGCAAAGCCTGTACCCCGCTCCCTCTTGCTGCAAAACGGGGATCCCCACCTTGAAAGCTGCACCTGAGCACGGCCAGGCGGGAGGTGCAGAGGCAGTCCCTGCCAGCATGCACTTTTCGCCCTCTTTAATCCCACTTCACACACATCTTGTCCTCTTTTTTTCCCTGAACCCCCCTGACCCAAGCAGAACTCGCGTGCCCGGATCCGGAGCGGCGCGGGCGGGAGCCCCCAGGATCCGTAGGCACAGGCTGGGTGGCAGCGGTACAGGCACACTCAGGAACCGTGTGTGGGAGCCCGGGGATATTGGACACTTCTCCTGCCTCGTGTTGATGGCAGTGCTTGGGAGTGCAGCCAGGCTGCTGCCTGCCCTGGGTCAGAGGGATGCCTTCCTCTCCAGGCAGGGCACAAGAAGAAAGTGTCTGGCATCCCATTCCTGAGCGGGCTTGGAGTCAGGCCTTCAGCATCCTCACGTTTGCCACTTTGTCCATTCCTGTATATTTCCTAAGAGCCTGGAGAGAGGCTCCTGTCTTGAGAGACCAGACTGTGTGTGTCACTTCACGGCATTCAGCTTTCCACTGTCTCCCAAAGCAAGAATTCCCACCCTTCTTCCCCTTCCTCCCTCTTTTTTTCCTTTGAGCCAAGCTCTGTTGCTGTTGGCTGCTTTTCCACCTTTTCATCCCACGTTAGCATCATCTGCTCCGCAGCTTTGCTGTGTTTGCTTCCATGTGTTGGTGCAGCCCAGGAGCTTGTTGGCTTGGTCTCCATGCCCCATCCCAGACTTCCTCCCGGCTTGGGAGCTGCTGTTCCAGCTGGAGCGAGGTTTTGTGATGGAAAATGGTTGCTATGATGCCTATGGTGACTAGCAACCAGTGCTGGAGACTCTGCAGAGCCGGTTCTGCCCCACTTAAAAAGAAATAAAATCGGGAATTTCCACTTTTCTCTCCCCAAAAATGAAGCTGCCCTCGCCATGGAGGGATGGGTGGCAGTGACTGATGCAGCAGGGAATGGGGACCGTCTTCCCGAAGCTCCCAGGGTGTTATTTTAGTGTTCCATGGATGGAGAGGTTGAGTTGGGTGCATTATTTGACTCTTCCTTGGAGGTGCCACAGTTGTGGTGCAAAGTTTGCGCGTTGCTTGTGCAGAGCTGGGTGGTTATCAGGATTATCCCGTGGCAGTGACTTGGAAAACCAACGTCGTTTCCAACCCAGGCACAGCCTTCCTGCACGGACTGAGGAGTGTAAAAATGACATTTCCTTCTGGGCCTGGGGTTTTGGTTAAGTGACATGTTAATGTCACTTTGCAGCTAATGTTTGTTTCCTGTGGGAAAGCAAATGTCTGGAAGCCCCAACCAAAATACTCCCCCTCTTGTCCTGGTTTTAAAATGGAAGTAAACTGCTGGAAGTGTGGGAAACATTTGGGTGTTGGCAGTTGTCAGTAAGGAACAGCTCCGGCTTTTTCCCTGGGAGAAGAAAGGTTTGAGTGCTCCAGCTGGGACGTGCAGAGCTTTGAGGGGAGAAAACACCCCTGTCTCCAGCCTCAGCTTTGATTTTGGAGTGAAGGAAGCAGAGAGAGCATTTTCTGTGCTCTTTTCTCCCGCATGCACCATCTCAGGTGGGTCGTGGCAGGTGCCAGCAGCTGTGCCCCTTATTCCCTGTGGGCATCCATATTCCCCCTCCCGTGTGCATACCAATATCCTGGCCGGTATTTATTTAACGGGGAAATTTTATTTCCTTTCGCTGCGGGGAATAGAAAGCAAAAAAATAATAAAAAAAAGCAGGGGGGGCAAATTTTTTCACTGGGAACAAATCTCATTTTCAAGAGTCCTGACAAAATGAGCCATAAAATTACAATATTTCAAAGTGCTTTGTAATTCTAGCGCGGACGGCTCTTCATCATGGAATCTGAAAGCTCAGAAAATATAAAACTCATTAGATTAAAATAAACCACCTACCGCACGGGAGAAAAGCTTATTTATCAATATCAATTTGCTTCTGATTACCCTGTTCTGCAATTTGTTATTTTGGGGAATTATGATTTGGGTATGGCTCATGCCACTATGGGGGTGGGAATAAAAAAAAAAATAATCAGAATTAAGGTGTAATTTTTTCCTTTTGAATCGTACTTATTGTAAAGCCCTGACCAGAGGCAGGAATAAGAAGAAAAGGTGAATTTCTAGCAGTGCTTTTTTAAGAAGTGGAGAGACGGGGAAGCTGGGAAAGCAGGAGGGGCTGTGTTTTTGGTTGAGGGTTGGTGTTAAGTGATGTGCTTGGCCGAAGGGCATCCCAGGGTGGGTTTTTGGATGTGTTTGGTGGTGATCCTTGTTGGACCATCTCCTGGCTGCCCTTCCGAGGTGGCCACAGGGATGGAGGGAGCTTGGGAGAGAGGGATCCTCCAGCAGCTGGATGGATGCCGTGGGTGCGGTGGCATCCCGGTGACACCTCAGGTGCTTCCACCCCACCTCCCACATCCAGTCCTGTGGGTGGGCAGTGCTGTCCCTCTTTGGGGGACACCAGCGGTGCTCCATTCCTGGAAAAGGGGCTTTTTTGGGAAGGCGCACTCATTCCCCCCTCGCGGCAGCCGTTTGGGAGAGGCTTTGATTTACACTTTCATTCCTTCTTTGTGCCCCCGGAGCAGCGCGGAGCAAACGGAGAGGCTGGAGCTGTAAATCCTGAGGCTCAAGCATCACGCTGCTGTTTGGGGAAGGGAAGCCCAGGTGGGGGGGCAGAGGGGACAGGGCTTCTGGGGATGATGAAGGATGCCAGCGTGGAGCAGCTCTGCCAGCCGGGCTCTGGAACGGCAGCTCTGGCAGAGGCAATGCCGTGTTTTGTGTGCGCGGAGCAAGCACCCCAGCAGCGTGTGTAAAAATAGCCCAGTCCAGGTGCAGAGCCTGGGATTTGCTGTCCAGGCACCCCGGAAGCGGTCTCTGGCCCTGGCTGGAGCAGTGGGAGCATCCCCACTCCAGCATTCAGTGAAATTGAGGTGCCAGGCGGCTCCTGGCTGGGATGGGCGCGTGCCCAGGCTGGGGCAGGTGGGATTTGCCATGTTTGGGGATGCAGCAATGCCGTTGAAGCAGTGACAAAGCCACTTCCCGGGCTTGGGAAGGAGGAGGCATTTGGAGAAAGCAGGCTGAAAAACCTCGGCTTGACCTGAGCCGATTCTTAAACTTTCAGGCCCCAGATTTGTTTGTGCTGTGGTGTTTCCTCAGCTTCCCATTTCTTGAGGCTCTGTCTGCTGCTCCGTGCGCCTCGGGAGCGGCTGCCAGAGGGTGGGGAAGCCTCTGGTGTGACATTAGTGCTCTGGCAGCCAGGAGGAGGCCACAGCTGAGCTCCCGGGGACGCCTTGCCCAGGGACATTATCATGCTGGGAGCTGCACCAAACGCTTCCTCCAAAGAGCCTCTTTCAGGCACAAGGTGCAATTTAATCTGCTCTTAGTCACAATTTTTTAAGTTCTCCCCGGGGACTTCTCGATCCCGTTCCTTAAATTTGCAATATTCGAGTGAACCATCTCGAAGAACCAGTGAAGAGCTGCAATATTAATGAAGACAGAGAAAATCAAAATGACATTTCAGGCAATTACTTACATAATGAAGTGACTGACTTGGAATATCCAATATTTAGATTTATCATGACACTTGAAAGGGGATGCTGTCAGCCGCCTTTATTTCTACATCGCATAAATTGTTTTTCCACTGCCCTGTTGCTTTTTAAACGTGGCCTGTGAAGCTGGAAAATAATGTTCACGCTCACTTGGGCTGATAGCGGTGCTGTTTGAGAAGAAAGTTCACGTTTTCCTCAGTGGCATTTTGGCGCTGCAGAAGGCAGAGGAACTCATTCCCATCGCATCCTCTCTGGCTGCAGCACCAAGAGCTTGGGCTCTGCCTCCCGTGCTGGATGCAGGGGCCTGGAACAATGCTGCTGTCTGAGATTTCCTCCTCCCCAAAACCTGTTAAACTAGGGGGAAAGTTGAGATGTTTGGTGGTTTTTCTTTATTAGAAGAATCTGTTGTGCTTTTGTTGGCCCAATATAAGGATTTAAAGGGCTTTGTCAGGATGCCTGGCTCCTGGGAAAGGGGTCATTTTTGTTTAGAAACTGGGCTTTTTGGATGCTCTGCTGATGCTGAGCACTCAGAAGCTTGTTGTGGGGTGGAGGTTTAAACTCTCCTGCCCTGACTGTTTTCTGGGGTGATGGGCATGATTACACCTAAATGTCTTCTCAGGCTTGCACTGAAATTCCTGAAGATGCACAAAATACACCACAGCACCATTTTTCTCGTCTAGGCACAGACCTCTTCATCCTAGAGACTCTCCGTAGCAAAATAGCGGAGAAATTAGAATTTCAGGCCCTTTCCGCAGTGACAGAGTTGTTACGAGCTGTCTTCTCTGACACATCCATCAGTAAAAATAAAATAGGTGCAGCTATTGCTTTGGAGCTCCTGGAGGAGCATCCGCGAGGATTCCCATGAATCTCCTGAGGCGGGGCAGAGCCCTTCGCCCTCAGCTGGGTTGGGATAACTGTGCCCACTGATGTGGGTAGAGCAGGATGCTGTGAAGGGAAGGTTCAGCTGGCTGTCACCCCCTGTCCCTGGGGCTGCTGCTGTCCCACCCTGCACTGGTGGGAAAACATTCACGGAGCACCCAGGGAAGCACAGAGAGCCTCAGAGATAGGTCACACTGTGTCTTGTCAGCCTCAGGCTGTGCTGAGGAAACCTCTGGGGGTTTCCTGGTGCCTTTGTGCTCTATGCAATACGTGTGATTTGTATTTGCCTCTGGGGTGGAACGTTTTAAAATCCACGTGCACGAATTTCCTTGCGAAGCGCAGCTTGGCTGAGGTTTTGAGGAGTTGGTTTGGAAAAAAAGCTTTGGGTTTGATGGTCTGAACACCAAGTGAGGATGTGCCTGTGCTGGCAGCTCCCTGGTGCTGTTTTATTCTGTTCCCTTGGCGTGAGGAGCCTTGTGCTGTGTTGAGAAATTTGGGAGGCAGAGAGGGATGAGGGCACGCTTGGCAGCTTCCCTGCTTCCCGTGCTCCTGCAGTGCCTGCTCTGCAGCCACCCAGGTGGTGGGAGAGGTTTGAGGGGCTCTGCTCCCAAACCTTGGTGCCTCTCCAGTGATTCTGGGTCAAGCTTCCCGCACAGCTCTGCCAGATCATCTCAGCTCCGGGTGCTGACAGCTCGCTGCTGTGTTGCTGCTGGGTCACAGCAGCTCTTCCTGACCCTTCCTTACCCTCAGCCTCCTGCTCCGGTGCTCCAGCAGCTCATCCCAGCTGGGGCTGCTCCTCTCCTGGCCACACAGGCCACCGTGGCTTGTCCCCTCACACGAGAGGAGCTTTGGGAAGCGGAAGGGAGAAAATGGAGCACCTCCACCAGGTTGATGCTGGTTTCCATCGCCAAGAGGATGTTTGAAACAGAGCATTGATGTCCTGAAGGTTCCCCTGCAGCACCAGGGAGCTGCTGCACAACCTGGGGCAGGGCTGCACCCCAAGCCTGATTTAGGGAGACAAGGTCACTTCTGCCAAGTGCTGGACTTGACACTGCCTCTCTCCTTTGACAGGAACCATGGAGCGCCACATGGCTGCTGCCGGCAACTTCCTGCCTCTCCTCCTGCTCCTGGAGCTGGTCTCTCCAGGTAAGTTTGCTCTCTCCCTGCTCGGGGATCGTGTTTGCGAGGTGCAAAGCAACAGTTGCTGTGTTTGTGGTCTCCTGATGAATATGCAAAGCAGCACTGCTGGGATGATGCGGCTGCTGCGGGTGAGCAGCTCTCCTGTCTCCGTTAGATCTTCTCTGGCTCCATCCCGTGCAGTCCTGGGGACCTGCACGTGGTGCTCCCGCTTTTCTTGCAGTCCTTACTGGCTGCACACGTGGCATTGGATGGCCCTTCTTGGGAGAGAGCAGGTGGGACTGGAAAAAGCCTTGGAGGAGGGTGGATGTGCTGGTGAACCCAGCAGCGGTAGATGCTCCCGGTGTGTCTCAGTGGGAAGCCCTTGGCGATTCCCAGATGCGGATTCACCAAGGCAGAGCTGGTGCTGGACCTGGCGTGAGATCAATTTAAATAAAACCTGAAGTGAACTGGAGGGAGGGATCACAGGCAGGGGTGTAAACCAGAAGCTGGTCAGCTGTTCAGCAGCAGGATTTTGCTGGCAGGGCTCTCCCTCTGCGTTCAGCAGCAGAGTGATTACCTGAACTGTGCTCCAATATATGCTGGGAGGGAATAACTGCTGTCCAAACTGCAAAACCTCTTTTCTAATTCCAGAAGGGGGGAAAGGCAGGGCTGTGGGCAAGAAGAGCCTCCACAGTAAGCTCTTCCCACTGATGCTCTGGGTCTTTCCTGGCACGGGGGCTTCTGGCAGGGAGCTGGTGGGACAAGGGCCTTTTGGTGTAGAAAATGTGCCTTTTGGGGCAGGTTTTGGCATATCACAAGGGGCATAGGAGCTGTAAATGTGCAGCAAAGCCCCGTGAAAATTGGGATTGTTACATGGCTGGTGTGGGGAGAGGGTGCCTGTGTGGCTCTTGCTGATAAACAATAGCCAGTGTGTGTCCATTTGATAGCACTGTGCAGTTTGGAATAAAGGCTTTTCTCTCCCCTTTTTTCCCCCTCCTGAAGGCTGGAGATGGCTTGCCCAGATTGGCAGCCTGATTAAGCAGTCAGTGGATGACATTAGCTGTGAGTGACAGGCGCAGTCAATCTCCCTCTGGTGTCGTGTTGGATCAAGGAGAGCCTCACTGGGTAACTGCCCTGGCGCTCCTCTGGAAAAGGGGAAAATAAGGAAAAAACACAATGCAGCAAGGCCTGTACCCCCCGAGAGGTCACCTGGCAGTCTGTCCCGTTGGGAGTGGGATGGTGGCATTTGCCTGCCCAGCTGGGGACCTGCTCCTTCCTTGCGGTGACAAACTGCAGTGCCTTGGCCAGGCAGCGCATGGAAATGGGGATTTGGAGGCTTTGCAGCTCAGCAGCGTTCCAGCCCTTCTCTCCTAAGCCCTGCCCAGGGCTCGAGTTGCCATCTTGGCGATAAGCAAGCGCTGGCACAGCTCCTGTGCCTGGGATAAGTGCATGGATGCCCTGCCATGCACCCTGGGCACTGCAGGTGATGGAGCAGCTCTTCCCAGAAGGTTTGCAGAGCTCCTGGTGCAGCGATGAGCTGGCATGTAAGGGACAAGTGGAGCCTGGGTGGGCTTGGAGTGTTTGGAAGAGGATGGTTTAGCCCTGGCATGGCAGTGGAGTCTCCCTGCTCCTGCCCGGCTGCTGCTGCAGGAGATGAGCAGAGACCTCCATCACCCAAGGTCTCCCTGAAGCCTTCTCCTCTCCAGGCTGAACACCCCCAGCTTCCCCAGCCTGGCTCCAGCTCTCCGTGGCCTCCTCTGCATTCTCTCCATGTCCTTCCTGTGCTGGCGTGACCCCTTCTTGTGTTGAGGGTTGCAGGGATGGTTCATCCCAGGGTATAACTGGCTGGCTGTGGCAATCTCTCAGAAGGAAATTCCAGCCTTTATCCTGGGATTTGCAGCCCAAAGCGGCGTCCTGTCCCCAGACCCTCCTTCAGCATTTCCCAGCTCTCAGGTGCTGGTCTCCCTCCTCCCTGAACACACGGCTCCTGTGTGCCGGCTGGGTTGGAAGCCTCCCAGCACCTGCTGCAGCTGGATTGGGAAAGTGTAACTTATTTTTAGCATGCTGGTGATACTCAGAAATGTGTTTTGAAACAGAAAGGTTTTGCAGCAGCGAGTCCTGTGTGCCAAAGGCTGCTTGGGGTGTTTTAGCCTCGCTTGCCCCTCCCAGAGCCTGCTGGCCCCAGCGTGGCAGCCAGTGACAAGTGTGCTGCCAAGCCTCTGGAGATGCTCTTAGCACTCAAATAACCCATTTTGTCAGGTTCCTTTTTATTTTCTTTCCAGGTACTTAACTCCAGAGGCTGGGATTTAAATGTGCCTTTGCAACAGTGCTGCTTCCAGTGCTTTCCCATTTCTCAGGGTGTTTAACCATCCTGGTGCCTCAGGAAAGAGGGCAGCGCTGCAAAATCCCTGTCTTCTTGTGGAGGGAGCCCTGGGGGAGCCCGGGCTGCTCCCCCACCCTGTGCCCATGTCCCCAGGAGCAGGATTGTTGGGATGCACACCTGGGACTTGTGTTTGAGAGGTCTCAGGAGCATCTCCCTCCTCTGGGAGCTTGGGCAGGCAAAGAGGAGGCTGAAGCTTCGTCTGTTCTTGTTCCCTGAGAGGTGGGATGCTGCGCACGCTCCGCCAAACCTTCTCAGGAAATCATTGTGTGCCTCTCCCGCCAGCTCTTTCCCTGCAGCCCTGGAACAGTAGATCTTTCCCGGTTGACTCTTTCCCTGGCTCAGGCTGCCTTTGTCACTCTCCTACGTGCTCTGCACTTGACTCTGTCCCCTAATGAGGCTGCGGGCCAGGGGCAGGCTCGGGAGCTCCCGGCGCCCTGCAAGCGGGAGTGGGAAGGAGTGAGCCTGGTTATTAAAGGTGAAAGGAGGCAATTAGAGGGAAAGGCAGCCGGGTGACGGGAGAGGAAGGAGCACGGGGGTTTGCTGGGGTGGCTGACGAGGCGAAAGGCTCTCAGCCGTGGGAACAAAGCAAAGGTATTAATCATGGGCTACACCAATAATTGATGCTCCTGGTCCCTGTGCTGTTGGCTTTCCCCCTCCCCTCTGCCTTTTGGAAAATACCAAATCCAGAAAGGCTGGTGGAGGGAAGTGGCTCCCCCGCCAGCTTTTATGGGGGACTTCATGGTGATTCTGTCCTCCTGCTGGCTCTCATCTTGGGGTTACCCCTTGCCAGCATGAGCCCGGTGCCCTGTGAGCATTCCTGAGCCTTTCCCAGCCGTGCTGGCCCATGCCAGGGAAATAACTCCTTGTTTTTGTCCCTTCCCAGGTCAGGGCAATCGCCTGCCGTACTTCATCAACTACTTCTTTGACACCTACCTGCTGATCAACGAGGACACGCCTGTGGGTAAGTGGGATGGGCCTGTGGGCAGGGGCTGCCACCACACCACGGAAAAAGTATGGAAAAGGAATGCTTTTCTTTTGATTGACAGATGGAGCTTTTCTTTCTTTATTTAGCCGGAGATCGGTTTTTAGTAAATGCAGAAATCGACCCGGTCATTTTCGGCGCCTTCCCAGGCTCTCAGTCCATTAAACTTGTGGTCTTCAATCAGGGCTTGTGACTGGCTTTTAATGCGGGAGGAATCGATTGGGAGGCTGGGATGGAGCCTGTGGAGCTCCCTTCTCCCACCTCCAGCTGAGCAGCACCTTCCTTCAGGAAGGGCTCTCGCTGCACCCACGTTATCAGAGCTGTCGAGGGTTGGAAGAGCCTGGAGAGGTCTCCTCCAGTGACTGCTCCGCTCAGCCAGTGCTTCCAGCTGAGCCTTCTGTCCCTTCTTGGGTCCCCTTGGTCATGCATTTGCTGCCCCTGTGGGATTTGGGGTGGTGGCTGAGCGAGCAGGCGGGATGTGGAGTCTTGGCTGGGATGGATGGTGGAGGCTCCTGCGTGGCAGCTGAGCTCTGCACAGAGATGCACCCTCCGGAGCAGCCCTGGGAAGGGAGCAGGAGTGAGCTCGTTGGGAACGGCTTAATGGAAATGCTTCCTCACCGAGCACCTTGCTCTCCAAGTACTTGAGCCTGAAATACCTCATGGGAATTGGACTGTGCTTCTATTTTGTCAGAAAATAGGGAAAGATTTCCTACAGCCTGCTTTCCAGTGAGACATTATGCGAGTCAAGTTGTTCTTGGAATTACTTTGGCAGTTGAATTTCATTTTTTTTAAAAACTTTGTATTACACTGTGTATGTATATAATTGACTCTTAAGAATATTGGCACCTTGGGATTTTGTTTCCAGATGCACCGGAGGGAAATGTCAGCCTGGGAAGTGTTGACACACTCAGTTGTTTCTGTGTTTCCTGCTGTTGGTAGGTGTTTGCTGAGTTAAGGTTTATTAACTTTTTTTAAAAAAAAGAAAAAAGGCAGCATCTGGAAACACCTTTCTGGGATCCTGAGTGTGAGGAGCACAACAGTGTGTGGCGCCTGTTCCCTGCAAAAAAAAGAGTCTCTTTTTGAGGTTTGTTTGAGTGCCCATTCCCATGACATCCCTCCCTACAGCATCCCCTCCCTCCAAACCCAGCAGCTCCCTGCCTGCTGCCTGCCATGCCGAAAGGGATCTTAAGCAACAATTAAGAGATCATTCCCCCTCTAATCACTTACAAGAGTAAATTAGTCTTGTCAGGAGCTATTAAGACAGAGAGCTCGGAATTCATTAGGCGAGATTGGGCCGAGGGAGCTGCTGGCGCTGCCGCCGGTCCAGGCTGATTAATTTCTCCCAAAACATCATCAATGCCCATCTGTTTCATTTAGGTCTGGGGAGAGCAATTTTCAGGTGGACTGACCCTGTAGTCAGTTATTTCACCCAGAAGTAATGGAAGCACGCACACGTGTGCGGAGGGAATCGGAGATGGGAGCTCCGGGAAGGTGCTGGGGAGGGAATTGTAGGAGAAGGGGGGAGATGCCTGGAGAGGAGGATGAGGAGGGACAGGCTGTGGTGGCATGGGCAAGACAGGCCCCCAGGAGAGCCCGTGCCAGCTGCCAGCAGCTGTATCACCCGTGTTTCACTTGGAAAACGGGAGTACAGGCTGGATAACACCCCCGGGAGCAGAGTGTGCCTCAGAGGGACTGTGCCTCTTTATCCTGCTGCTGTTTGCCTTAAGCAAACTCATTCCAAGGGCCACTTCGCTTAATCCCAGGTGTTGGAGGGCTGTGGATAAGGGATGCTATAGATGCCAGGTGAGTTGCTGGAGGGCCCTGACAAGGTGTGATGTGAGCTGGGCACGTGGCATCGCTGCCACCGGCATTGCTGCATCCCTGGATTTGTCAGCAGGTGGGAATGGGCAGGCAGCACTCCAGGCTGCTCTTGGTCGGGGTCCCTGCTGCTGCCAAAGGAATGTCTTCTTAGCATAATGTAATGACTGGAGTCTAATTGCCCAGCAAATGGATTTGCTGTGAGCAGGACAGGAATGGGAAAATGAAGATGATCCATCATGTCAGGTCTGTAAGTAGCCTTATAACCACCTAGCTTGGATTCACCCAGGTTTCTCTGAAAGCTTTCATGCCTCAACGCCTTGCAAAATGCATGACAAAAGAGGCCATTCAGACGAGCGTAATTCCACTTCCCCTTCACCCTAGCGATAACATTTTAGCGTCACTGGAATAATGTTGTCTTAAAAGAGTGGGAAACAATTCAACCACTGCACTTGAGGTTGATCACATGCACTTGGCCTTGCCCTCAGGCCATGTTGTGTCAGGGGCAGGGTCACCTGAGTGGGGACAATGTGTCCCCTGCTGCCCATGAGACCTTGGTAACTCTAACTCATGCCTTGCTTAAAACCAGGAGAGGGACTAAGTCTGGATCTTAGGCCAGGTTGGATGGGGCTGTGAGCACTTGGTCTAGCGGGAGGTGCCCCTGAATGTGGCACGATGATCTTTGAGGTCCCTTCCAACCCAAACCATTCCATGATTCCATGAAGGACTGGTGTCCCGTGTAAAGCCTGCTGAGGTGAGCAGTGCATGGCACAGGGAAGCTGCTGGGATGACCATTCCCGGGACAACGTGAGTGTGAGGAGGTGCTGGGGGAGCTGGTGACAGCACTGGGACAGCTGGCAGTTCCCCAGGACTCCTGCCACGGCTGCCTGCTGTTCGATTCCCTTACTTGTTCCTGGCTAGGAATGTCCACAGCTGAGGCTCTCGGCTCTCTGCCCCACCGGGACACCTCCTGTGACAGGTGAGGCGCTCAGCCCTGGGTCCCCCAAATTCGTCTGCCTCAGCACCTCCTCCCACGTGCTAACCTGGGCCAGCGCAGGGCCGAGGAGAACCCCGGAGTCAGCGAGTCCCAGGGTCAGGAGCTGTGTGGAGCCACAGCCCCGGGCTGTGCCCATGGCCAGTGACCCGGGCTGTGTTTGCTGCTCCAAGCCCCTTTCCCTTCCCTCTGGCTCTGGGGCTCTCCCAGGAGGCGCGGGCTGCGCTCTCCATCCCGGGGTTCTCCATGCTCGGAGAGCAAGGCAGATGGATGGATGGCTGACAGGGAATTGCACGGGTTGCTCTGCCCTCTTTTTGCTCTACGCAGCTTTTGCTGAGCTGGCAAACGCTGTGACCATGGATATTTCCCCACTAAATTTGAGTGGGCAGAGCTGAACCTTGCTCTTTGTACGACCTGTCTCGGAATGGGCTGTGGCACACACTGCCCATGGAGTCGTGGCTCTCATGGTGCCCCTGGGGCTGCTGAGCCTGAGAGGAGCCAGGGTAGTGGAGTACCACTGAGGGGTGTGTGTGTGTGTACTTTGCTGGCTGGTAGCGATTAAAGGGTTTAGGTTGGTGCGTGGCACCTCGTGCCTGCTGGGACACAGAATTATTTCACAAGGAAACTAAAGAGGAGCATGGTATTGTGCAGGCAGGGTGCTCTGTGGTAACTCCTCACGTGGATCTGAGGCAGCACATCCCTCTGATATTTGTGCATGATTTGACTTAATTCTCCCTCCTCGACAAGGACCAGGCCAGAGGGGTTTTCTTCTCCAGGCAGGGAAGGCTTCCATCCTCCACACTCTCCATATCTGTCCTTTCCAAAGCAATCATCTCTTCCAGCACAGCCTTTTGCTGCCATGCTCTGGTCCTGGACAGGGAGCTGCTTTGGCACCCAGGAGAGGTCCCCGGGGGTGCTGGGCCACTCAAGCTGCTGCTGAAGATATGGTTATCAGTGTGGGATTGAGCACGGGCTAAACCCGTTTGATCCCACAGCTGCCGGCATCTGCCCGCCACTGCGGTGCCCGGGCTCCTCCAAATGCATCACTGAAAGGAAAAAGGGGAACAAAAAAAAAGCTGGCTCTCTGATCCCTGCATCCTTCTGGGCTGATTCAATCGTTTCAGAGCTCGGATATCCGTGCACGGGGCTTGGGGGCCATCTGTTGGGGACAGCTTTGGATGGAGGGCTGTGGTCATCTGAGCATGGTGCAGCCACCAGACCCTTTTCCCTTTGGCGTCTCCGGGTGTCCCCTCGCTTGCAGGAGCGTGCTGCTGTCGCCGGAGAGGGGGATGGACCTGCTCTCGTGTCCCCTCTTGCTCAAAATTAGGTGTTAAAGCTGGAGAGAAAATTATAAATTAATCTCGGTGCACCGCGGGGTTAAAAGTCGCAGCGGCGGGACCAGAAAGTGCCCTGGAGGCACTCTGTTAATGAGGTGCTAATTGGTTAACGAGGAGGTGGGGCTCGGGATGGCTTTAAAGATTGGGATTAACGCCTCCAGGACCAGGCAGGAGGAGGAACACCGGGAGCATTGGGCAGTGCAGGAGCTCTAGCCGGGTGTCACTGCCTCCCTCGCAGCCAGGTGAGCTGTCAGCTGGAAAACCATCCCTGTATTTTTGTGTGTTTGCTGTGGAGCTCCAAAAACGCTCTACAGAACAGCTACTGCCCAGTCAGGGAGGCAGGGGAATGTGCAATTAGGAGGAGGGTGGAAGCTCAAAGGCAGGAGACCTCTCCCCATGCCAGGGAGGCAATGCTATGTTTAGATCTATTTGCTAAGAGTTTTTCTTCTACTCTGCAGAGCTGGGCTTCAGCTCGACCAGCATTTAGGCCTGGCTGATGGCAGGTTTGCAAGATGAGGTGGATTTATAGGAGTCACGATGGTGATGCCCCATCCCTGGCAGTGTCCCAGGCCAGGCTGGACAGGGCTCGGAGCACCCTGGGATAGTGGGAGGTGTCCCTGCCCAAGGCAGAGGGGTGGAACGAGATGGTTTCAAGGGTCTCTTCCCACCCAAACCATCCTGTGAGAGGACAGGGGAGGCTGCCCTTCCCTCTGCTGTGCTGGTGCCTCTGCCAAGCTTCAGCTGGTGGTGAAACCAGGCTGCTGCATGGAAATAACCCCGGGGGTCAGGGCAGACACAGGGTAAAGCAAGTGCATGGTGGCACTGTCTGTGGCCGCTTGCAGAGCTTGGGGACCAGGTGTGTTAGCACTGGCACGGGAGTTTGGGGTTTGTAATGGTAAAAAACCCCGCAAAGCTGCTTTTTTGGTTTATCTGACAGGAATAAAGTGAGCTGGCAAGCACAGGAAGACCATAAACTCCTTGGTTTGCGTGCTGGGTGGGCTGCCCGTGCCCGTCACCCCACGGGGTGCCTGTGTGCAGCAGGCAGAATTGATTCAGCCTTTTAGGAAGGGTAATTCCAGAGGAATGTGCCAGGCTCTGGCTGTGACAGAGATTGCATGTTCCTGAACCTGCCTCACAGGCTTCGTTGGGCCATTGCTGAGATTCTCCTTCTCAAAGGGAGGCTGCGGCCTCCTCACCGTCATCTTCGGTGTTTATCTATCACCCAATGGCTGTTTACTGCCTAAAACTGAATTTTCAGGGTTCTCGAGTGCTCTTCAGAGGAGCAGCCTCGTTCCTAAGTGTGCTGACGACTCTCATGAACGGCAATATTTGAGGAGAGCTTAAGAAGGGGATCTCAGCTCTCCGAACTCAAGCCCTTTTTCTGTCATTTGAAGGCCCATTGATGAAATTACTTGTTGAGCTGCAGAAAGTACAGCATCTTTAATGAAAACTTAAGGCTAGAAAATTAGTTATTCCCAGCATCAGGAAACTTAAGGTTAAAAAAAATAAAAAGCCCCACTCCCACCCAAACCCTTAACCCTGCGTCATTAAATTAATCACTTCATCAATCACTTAAACTTTCATATCTGCTTTGCTAATAGGCAGTAACATTAATGCTTATGTTTAAGAAGGGGAAGAGGGAGAAGGAAGAAAGTGTATTTGCAATGTGGGCTCATTAACATGCCGGGGTAACCTTGCTCCTGGCAAGCGCCTCATCAAACCAGCGGAAGGTTTGATCTTGCCACCTTTTGAGCCCTGGCACGGGGGCCAAGCCCTTTCCAGAGAGAGGCAGAAAGATGTGTGAGTTTGGTAATGAGGTTTGGGGTGATTTTTTATGTCTGGGATGACTTTAGCAGCATTAATTATCTGTACAGGGCCGTCTGTAGGAGCTTCGTTTGCGGGCTGGCTTCTCGCTGGCTGTGCCCCGTTCCTTGTTACTCTGGAACGCCCAGGCTTGGATGTCAACACTGTCCCAGCTCAGCTAAATTGGATCTTCCTGGTCCCAGGGAAATTGGAGGCATTAACATGGATGACAAAACTGATACAGAGCAGGGATAATCATGTGAGTCAGGTTTAAAAAGCAAAAAACACAGGAGGGAGGAAAAGTACGTATGTATGGATATGTGTGTGTATATTCAATTTAGGAGACACATAAATATATATATATGTATTTTTCTGGAGATATTCACTTTCTAAGGGAATATTATGAGCCAGGAATGTTTCCCTGTACTGGGGGAAACACTTGCATTTGCATACACTCATAATCTTATTTTTGGTGGGCAAGGTGAGCTGTGATTTCACTGTCAGAAAAGACAGCTCTGGTTGCAGACAGCGATGAACATGCTTGTGTGTTTTGCCAGATCAGAAACTGATGTGCTTGGGTTGTGGGAGCTTAAAAAAGAAGGAAAAAATCCTAACTCCTTTATCCCCTACTTCTAACATCGGAGATCTCTGCAGTCTGGACCTGCCCCATCCCTGAAGTGTTCAAGGCCGGGTTGGATGGGGCTTGGAGCAACCTGGTCTAGTGGAAGGTGTCAGGGGATGGAACTTGAAGACACTTTTCAAGCTCCCTTTCAACCCAAACCATTCCATGATACCCTCAATGACTCTTTCTATAGAATTTTCAGACTAGTAAAAAGATTACCTGTTCAGTTAAAACTTTCTATAATTGGGCACTAAAGTCCTTTTCTTTAAGAAAAAAAAAAATCAAACTGTTTGCCGCCACCACCACCAGTTGGTGGTTGTTGCTTGCTGGTGTAAAACAAGCCAAAAATTGCCGAGGGGGAGAAAACAACAACAACAAAAAAAGAGTTAAGGAAGGTCCAGCTTGGTTTCACGTGCCTCAGAATCACCTGAGCAATTAAAACGTGAAAAATTTACCTAGAGGGGGTCCACATTATGGAAAGCTGCCACATTCCAGTGTGGAAGTAGGAGGTGGAAGAGATCATGGAATGCAGCTCCCGCTGTCGGGGAGCGGCTTGGCAGGACGGGACCTGCCACTATCCCAGAGAGCATCCTCTGGATGGGGCTGGGCTGTTGGGACGTGCTGTGCTGTGCTGATTGCCTGGCTGGCAGGGCCACCTCTTGGGAAGTTTGTTTTATCACGTTTTCTGTGATTTTGGGGAGCGTGGGTCACCTCAGTGTTGTCGCAGGACTCCGTCCCCTCCCCGTCTCCCGGCTTTTAAACTGATTTATTGCCGGCGTGTGCTAATGCACCCTCCTGCCTTTGAATGGCTTAATGTGCTTGATTGGCAGGGGGAGTTAATAAATTGGTTCCTCCTGTCAGGCTGCTGGGGCGCATTGATGGCTTTTGAATTAACTGTAACCACTTGGGGAGGGGGGGAAGAAAGCGTTGTTGGACAACTCCAGGAAAACATCTGTTCCGTCTGCAGCGCTGGTCAGAGCAGCGAGAAAGCGCCGCGCGCTCCCTCTCTTAAAGATTTATTAATATTGCTGGGTACACGAGGGGGGAAGATTTCAAACACTTGACATTTAATGGTTAGTAACTCAATTTTATTCCGTTCATCTGCATGGCTTTGTCAGGTGCCTGCTCTGCCGAGGCTCTGGTATTGTATCACAGAGGTTGTCTTGCTGCCTGTGAGCAATTAGGAGGGTGATTTGGTACCTGGATCAGGAGAAACCTTTTTCTTTTTCCTATCTAATTGATTATTAGCTTTGAGGTGAGAGCTGGTGTCATGGAACATAATATCCTGTCGTAAACAGGGATGTGGTGGCTTTACTTGCTCTGCTGTTTTGGTTTCAAGCAGTTAATTTGAAAATAAGAAGGGGAAAAAGATTTTGAAATATAGAAAGTACAAGGGAGACGAACAATTTGGGGTTGGGAGAAGTGAGGAGCATCCTCCGAGGCAGAGATTAATGGTTGTTACTAATGATTTTGGGAAATAGAGGGGAAGGAACAAGACGTGGCAAAAGACTGTAAAATAAGTAACAGCACTGCGGAAAACCCTGACTCTGGAAATGCACCTTTTCCCACATGACAGCAGCATCAAATTAAACACATCCTGCCGGATAGAACAGCATTCCCTGCACAGGAGCACTGATGTGCAGTGGGATGGGGAGGCAAGAAGTGAGGGAACCACGCAGCAAGCACCATCCAGCTTCCACATCTCCCCCAGCAGCTTTCCTAGGGGTGTGAAGGGTGGGGAAAAAACATCTCCCAGGATTTGCGAGTTGTTCTTTGTCTTGGAAAAATTGTCTGCGCTCCCATCACGTGCAGAGCGGGGAGCGAGGCCTTGCAGGGAGCATCAGACAGAAGAAGTCATTGTTCATGTACTTCGGTGGAGTTGGGGAAAGAGTCAGAAATTAAGGTTCTGTATTGGGGGGAAAAAAAATTCCAAGCTGGTTTCATCACACTGTAACAGGATGATCTCATGGAGCCACAAAAATTGGCAGCATCCTCAAAGTTCACAGGACACTGGCAGGAGAATGAGTTTCACTGGTGCTGGGATGCTCCACAGCTGGTTTCTGGGACATATAGGTGGAAAAAGTGTCTCCTAGGAGAGAGGGGAGGCTGTGCTGCCTCCATGGATTTCAAACCAGGAGCTTGATTTTGCATTCCAGGTTGTAAGCTGGAGGTGTGTTTTTTATTTTATTTTGCTGGTTAGTTCATCTCAAAAGCCACACTTGCTCTGGTTGGTGGGCATCCTGCTGTAAAATCAGCTAGAATCTGTTGGAGAAGCTGTATTCCAGCCGGAAGTCGGAGCTCACCCCAGGACCAGCAAATACCGTAGGGGGTCTGGGTTTGCTCTTTGTGTATCCTGTATCCAGTGGTGTTATCCAGGCAGGCAGAGGGACAGTTTTCCCTAGGAGCGGAGGAATGCTCTTGAAAAGTTTTGCTGTCATGGATCTGCACGCTGCCCCTTTTGAACAAGATGAGATGTCAGTATTTGGGCTGCCCTGGCTGGAGGGGTGTGACGAGGTGGGGCTGGCCCGGCTGCTTCACCAGGTGTGTGCTCATCCCTGTTTTCCATGAAAGCCACTGCCTCGTGCAAGCGGCCCCAGGTGGTTGGATAATGGCATCCTTAATTGTGCTCTGAATGAGATTAACTTCGTACCTGACAGTCTGACATCTTTGTTGTTATTAATGTGTGAGTAACGCGCTGTGGTGGGGTTCTTAGGCACAACTTTGGTAGCAAATGTTTTCCTTGTGTTTCCTGGCGTCTGTTACTTCACTGCCACCGGGGGATTCCCAGGCTCCAGGGGTCAAGGAATGCTGCTCCCGTGTCTTTCCTTATTAAATGGTCACTGCTATTGCATTGCAGCTGTTCCCCTCCGTTTCTTCTTTAGAACTGTGAGCGGAGGTGGTGGCAAGTGATTCCTCTGGCAAGTCCGGAGTTTCTTGGGATGATGGGTGTTGGAATGGGGCACGGAGGGCTAGGGACCATCAGTCAGATGGGCCTTGGGATTCTGGGGTGCATCCAGGGATGATGGGGAGGCTGGGGATGCTGCCAGGGATGGGTGCAGGTGCCCCTGGGGCTGAGGGTGCTCTGGCAGGGTCTGGATCTGTCCCTTGGAGCTGGGAGGGAAGGGAAGGGGAGCTGTGGAGGGTGGGAGGTGGCCGCGATCTGTCGACTCCATGAAAAGTAGTTTCTGTGATGTAACTTGCTATTAAACAGGGTAACAAGGTCAATAATGCCTTTGCCTGGGACAGCTTCAGCCAACACTTCTATCAAAACCAATATTAATTTTCACTAATTAGGAGCTGCAGCTAATGAGTGTCACAGCTAATTTACCTCATGCATAACGAGGGAGAGGAGGGGGTCAGGCGCCTGGGATCAGAGCCTGCAAATCTGCCTCCTCTCTGCTTCCCCTTTCTTCCTGGCCCAACATGTGTTTGTCACCTGGGTGGCTTCTGTGTGCAGGGATGTGGGAATGTGTGTGTGGTCCTGTGCTGCCTTCCTCGGAGCACGGGAACACTTTGGGAAGCAGGGAAGGAGCTGGATAGGAACACGCACTGTGCAGCAGGTGCTGGCTGCTCCAGCGAGGGGCCGGAAACAGAGCTTGGAAGGATGCGAAAGGGAAATCATAGGGAAAGAAGAGGATGCCTGTGGTCCTGAAGGGGAAGTTGTAGTGGAGTGTTTGCTCTTGAAACTCTTTAATTTCAAAAGCCTTTACTGTGTGTTTTATCCCTGTTCCCTTCCGTACCTTTTATCCACACGAGCCAGCCTGGAAAGCACCAAACGGTGAGGCAGTGAGTCTGTCACCATCCACAGTCTTGCAACTTGCCCTAGGGAGCCTTTCCCTCATCCTTGGTTCTGTGACAAGCTGGACGAGTGTTGCAAATGTTTGTGGGGGGTGAATTTTTGTAAGCAGATGTCTTTGGTGCTGTGCAGGTCATCTTCCCGCACAGGTCGCAGGCAGGAACGTTGCATGGGTTTTGCCAGGAGTGCTAACTGAAAGTGAATTCCTGATTTGGATTTATCCCTGTTTGGCTTGTAAACTCGATCTGACGGCTCAGACAAGGGAAGAGAGGGTGCAGCGAACATTGCATCCCTCTGCAACATCTTTATAGTCTGCGCTCTCTAAACAAGCCGGAGTCTGAGCATTATCCACAGGGATTATTGCTTTAAATAAGAATACACTAGAGAAATTTGTGGTCTGCTGTCAGACAGCTCATTGTTAGGGATGGCTAAAATTGACTGAATAAATGATTCAGTGGTTTTATTCGCGTTGCCCTGACTATAAACCTCAGGAGTGTTCCTTGTCGGAATTGATCTGTTCTGCCGGCAAAGCCGCGAGCAGCGCGTGCACCACCAGCCCATCCTGGCACGTTGTAGGAGGACAGAAGAGCTCTTGCCTTGTCCAGGGCATCTTTCCTAACATACAGCCCCCTATTTGGGGTGTCTGGGGCCATGAGGAAAGGGTTTGGCATTTAGGCATGTCCTGGGAAACTCCCCTGGGAAAGTGATGTGCAGAGAAGAGCTTCTCTTGGAAACCAGCTCCTCCCAGAGCTTCCTTTTCGGACATCTCATGAGGTTCAGGGGGGAACTGCTTGTGGTCCTGGCTCTCATCCATGTGCACAGTGGGCTTTACTCCAGTTTTGTTACCCAGCTAATCCTGGCTTGGGCAGGTTTATTTCATTTTTTTTCTTCTTCAGCTGTTGGCCTGAAGTTTCCACCCAGCCCGTGGCAGCTCCCAGAAGGTGTTTTCCCTCTGCCTTCTCTGCACCCTTAAATGTCCAGACTTCTTATTCTTCACCAGCTCCTCCTGTGTTTGTCATCAGCCTCAGCGGGAAGAGGAGAATATATAAACAGAGTAATTATATCTCTAATATACACAAGAAATTTGTGCCCTGAGGCTGGGCACGTTATCTGGTGGCTGTCCCCCTCCCCTGCTCTCCCTTTGGTGGGGGCCAGGGTGGCTGAGAAAGTTTCTTGGAGCTGATTGCCCAGGGAAAAGCGACCTTCAGGCAGAGTTCCTGGGGGGAAAAAGCTTCCCCAGGCATGACAGATTTGACTATAAATCTCCAGATTAATGCCCAGGTTCCCAAGGTCTGTCATCCTGCCTGGCACGTGAGCTGCTCAGAAACAACGGGCAGACTCATCAGTCATCGGGGGGCTGCAGGGAGCCTGGGGACATGGACATGCCTGTGAGGGGACACGAGAGAGAGATGGGACAACATCCTGAGGGGTCTGAGGGCACACACAGGCATCCCAAAACCTGGGGAGCCTGGGATTGTGTCGTGGGCAAGAGGTGGAGTTGAAAGAGCAGCAGTTTTGCATGAGAAATACCTGGGGTGAGGAGGTGCAGGGGCAGGGCCGAGACCCCCAGGGTCTCTCTTTTCTTTTCTTTTTTTTCTTATGGAAAGAGTCAAACTGGTTTTAAAGTAGATTTATCACGAGTATCTCTTATTGGTACAAGTATTAAGTTAGTTATGAATTTCTTGCACTTTCAGTCCTAGGAAAATCCCTCCCTTATTTCTTTTGCATTCGCTCTTGATTGATAAGGTTTATTATCACTCTTTAATAACCATAGATAAAATCTCAGCCCCAATTGGAGGAATTTATTGGAATTACCTAGGCCAGGGTGTCTGCATCCTGCCAAGGGTAAGGGCTAGAATAAAGGACAACCAAAAAAAGAAGAAGAATGGATCTCTTTTAATGAGAAGGGGGAAAAGAGGTGCATTTTTTGCTGATGGCAACTCGCTGCTCCCAAGGCAACACTGCATGGGAGTGCCTGTGGTGTGGTTGGATTGGTGGATTGAGTTTATTTGGGGGTTTTTTTTGAGGTTTTTACCTGTGCCTCATGTCATGGGGATTGCCAGTCTCTGGGACAGTGTCCCCAGGACTGTGGGATTGCTCCTCTCTCGGCTGTGATGCACCAAGATTCATTTACGGAGATCCATCAGGTCCTCCAGCAGAGCCAAGGGGCCAAATGGCTGATGTGGGTTCAGCCTGGAAATCAGTTCTAGGTGGAAAGGGTGGGGTGGGTTTTCTCCATCCAAGAAACGGTCAAGCGGCACAGGAAGGGTTCAGCTCCAGTGAACGTGCTCTGAAGAGGCTGGGGTGCATGAGAATTGGAGGCTGCTGCTCCAACGGGGCTGGAAAAATGAATGCGTGGGACACCTGTTGGGTCACAGCAGTCTCTGATGTGTGCAAGGAGCAGGGAGATGCTGAGTTTCGTGGTCAATACCCATTTTTCCCTCAATCAGGGCTTCAGGGGAAAGAGAAGCTCTGAAAGTCTTCACTCTGAGCAATTGAAAGAAAAAAGCCTAAAACTGACTTATTGGATCACTTTTCTCTTCATAAATTTCCACTTTTAGAACAGTCTGTGAAACCTCAGTGATTGCTTTATTTTGCTTTCAAACAACCCAGCAGCTGGGATTTAGCATGGAGTTTTGTGTTCAGTTTGGATTTTTAAATGTTGTTTGGTTTTGCAAGTGACTGAGGGAGGTTTTTTCGAGCGCTGGCGGATCTGGACACACCGGCTGAGGGCTGTGTAGGCTCAGCCACCCCTTGCAGCTCAGACCCAGCCTGCAGAAAGAGCTGCCAGGCTGTCCCAGGTCACCTTGGCCAGGGGAATCATTGAATCCTGGACTTGTTTGGGTTAGACCGTCTCATTCCAACCCCCTTAGCATGGGCAGGGACACCTTCCACTATCCCAGGTTCCTCCAAACCCCATCCAACCTGGCCTTGGACACTTCAGGGATCCAGGGGCAGCCACAGCTTCTCTGGGCACCCTGTGCCAGAGCCTCCCCACCCTCCCAGGGAAGAATTTCTTCCCAATATCCCACCTAACCTCGCCCTCTGGCAGTTTAAAGCCATTTCCCCTTGTCCTGTCTAGCAGAAGCCTAGAGCTGCTCCTGCAGGAGGATTTGTGGTTTCAGACGTGTCACAGGTACTGTATAACCCACAATTTGTAGTACGCTGTCAGGGAGGGGTCTGGGCTCACTGCACGCCCCAGGCATTGCATCAGCCTTGGAAACAGCCCTTCACTGCTTCCCTTCTCACCCTGTTCTGTGATGGAATTCCTGCAGCAAGGGTTTCCTGGAGTTCTGAGACACAGGGCACCTGGGCAGGTAGGATCCTGGATCAGGAGCCCCGTGGATTCTTGCAAGGTGCTGTGGAAGTGTCTGAGAGATGCTTTTGGCGGTGTTTTGCCTAAAGCCAATTAATTCTGGTGTTCGACTCTGCTCTTGTTCTCTTTGTGACAACTTCTGGACAAGTTCTTCGGTGCTTTTTCAGGAAATTGAGGCGGGCTGGATGCTGTGTGTTTGTGTGAGGATATGTTTTTGTGCAGGTGCTTCCACAAACCCTTGGAAAGCTCTTTCCAGAGGTAGATTATGTTCCATCAACATGCAAAGGCATTCCCACCTGACCACAGTGACCATTTATGTGGGGTGAGCTGCCAGTTGCCAGCACTCAGAGCGACAGTTGGAGGAGCAATTAGCGAGAAATCCTTTGCCTGAAATATGTTTTTAATAAACCATTCACTGGATATATTCAAATAACAAATAAATTCCTGCAAACTCGAGTCTATTTGCAGACAAGTCGCAAATGAGAAAGGCTAAATTAATTGAATGCTCCAGTCACTGGGGATAATGGTCCAGCTGTAACAGAGCTCTCCAGATGTTTGTTTGCAGAAGAGTGTGCTTTCATAGGAAAAGAAAAACACTCGTGGGTATATTAACTCAGAAACAAGTTTACAGCTGTGTGCTCGCATCCTCTGCCTCGCGCTCCCACCAGCCGCTGTGGAGCTCTGTTCCAAGGTTTCCTCTTGCAATAAACAGCCTCTTTATTTCTCGCTCATTGTCCTCTTGGCCGTGTTTAGGCATCTGTGACGTCCAAAGTGAGGCAATGGCCCTGCGCAAGCCTCCCAGGCTTCAGCAAATATCGCCCTCGCTGTGCTCCGGGGTGTGCCACGTGTTGCAAGTACAGCTGGACCGCTGCCGCTTCCAGTTGAGGCTGTTGTGGTTTGGCTTTTCCCTGTTTTTGGGGTGGGTTTGCTGTGCTGGGCTGTACATTGGGAGAACGAGGCACTCCGTGTGGCTGGTGGGAGCTCGCAGGGATGAGTGGAAGAGCTTTGGTCGCTGGGTTCGGTTTAATTCCATCTAAAGGCTGGAGCTTTGCCCAACTTCTCCCGGAGGAGCTCGGCTTTATCAGCACACCGGAGTCACCAGTCCGGCGCGCTCCATCCGTTTCCCTGGGCCTTGTTTTGTTTCTGTTGTTAAACAGCCCAAGCTGGGTGTGAAGCCCCAAAGCTGAAGTGCCCCATTACTCACGGGCGAGGGGACAATGGGACGCAGGGCCGCTCTTAAATGTCTCTCCACGTCGGTGTCATTAATAACTGCGGCGCTGGCACCACCGGCTCCTAAATAGCCTCATTTATCAACAAGCAATTTACTGCGGTGCCGTGGCGGGGACGCTGATAAGCTCCTGCCTCCCATACCCAGGCACCACCTGCCAAGTCTCCCCCCACCTCCTCGCTGGCATTTCAGAGGGACAGAGAGGGAGGCACAGGAGGAAATGCTCCGTCCGAGTTGTGACAGTCGTGGCCGGCCCCGAGGAGCTGGGCTGTGCCTGGAGGAGTTGGCTTGGTGAGCTCCATGGGTTGTGTTTCTGTCACCTTTGAGGAGAGACTTCCAAGCCCCTACTTGTTTCTCTTGGTTTTGTTTGCTTTCATTGTGCCTGCCCCATCGCTGGAAGTGTCCGAGGCCAGGTTGGATGGGGCTTGGAGCAGACTGGGATGGTGGAAGGTGTCCCTGCCCGTGGCAGGGCGATTGGAATGAAGAGGTCTTTAAGGTCCCTTCCAACCCAAACCCTGCCACAACTCTATGATCCAAGGGGGAAGAGGAGCAGGAAATATAACCTTTCCAAAACTGGCTGCCTTGGGTTTCTCATTCCTGCCCCATTGCTCAAGTCCTGCTTTTACTGCAGCCGTATCTTGGAGATCAGGAGGTGCTAACTCAACTTGGAGAGATAAATCAGGAAGGGATTTCAGTGCATCTTCATTATAACGAGGCAGAATTCATCACCCAGCACAGGTTTTGAAACCTCAGAGAGTTACGGTGACAGCCCAAGGCCGGTTTACTCATGGCTCTGAGATCTGCAGGCAAAAACCTGACCGCTGCAACCATTTCCCGTGGCTCTGGGACTTGGGTGCACGTACCAAATCCTGCGTTGGAGCAAAACACCCTGTGGTATTTGGGCTGAGGACGGCTGTATTTTTGTTCCCCTGAACCATTCAGAGAGCAGAGCAGCTGGGCCACAGGCACAAGCTGTAGCACGGAAGGGTTTGTATTCCCTGTGAGACTGAGAGCCTCGGGGATGTTTCAGCTTTTGTGAGGCACAGATGAGATTTCAAACGAGACGTGAATGAATCCCGTTCACTTGCACAAGTGTAATTTGCTGACGGGTTTGTTTTGTTGTTGGCTTTTTTTTTTTTTCTTTTTCCTCTTTCCCCCATTCATATTGATCAGCTCCTCAGCTTGACAGGGCTGCTGGTGGAGGAAGCAGTTCAGCAGCGGGACTTTCAGCAGGGCCTGTTGCAGTGGGAGAAGGAGTGGTGGCTTTAAGCTGAATGAGAGTTGATTTAGATTAGGTATAAGGGAGGGTTTTTTTACAATGAATGTGGTGAAGGACCAGAAAAAGATGCCTTGTCCCTAGTTCAGGTTGGACAAGGCTCTGAGCAACCAGGTCTAGTTGAAGATGTCCCTGCCCATGGCAGGAGGCTTGGATTAGAAGGTCCCTAGGAACCCAGAGCATCCTATGACTTATCCATTAGCATTGCTGATGTCCCTACCTTGCAGTTCTGGGGGTGTCTGACACCCCACAGGTGTCCTACAGTCCTGGGAGACCTGCTCTGTGGGCATTGCAACCTAACGAGCTTTATCTCCGACCTCATATTAATTGCAGAACAGCTTCTCTTTTCTAATTAACACAAAGCTATGTTACCTCACCTGGCTAAAATGCAAAGTACCGCACGTGTCACCTTACCCATAAATCATTTATTTGCACCAAGTAGCAGAGCACCTCATTAAAGAGGTTTCTGGGGTTCTGCTCTTCTCCTGTTTGCCCCGGTGTTTTTCTAGAAAGTGAGATGAGGCCAAAGAGAAGCCCTGAACTCCAGGGTTGTGCTTCAGCTGCATCTTCTGGTCCCTGCCTTGCTGCTCTCTGTACTGAGGTGGAGGTGGCAGTGGCTGTGTGCTCTTATTTTTCCAGGGTGAGGAGAGCTCGCCCCCATCTCAAGGGTCTCGGTGGAGCTCCTGTTGGTTTATTGCATCCACTAAGTAGAAATCAATCCCTGGAGCCAGGATTTGGTTTCAGTCAGCAGAGCTGGTTGGTAGTCTCTGGACACTTCCACCTTCTCTGGACCCGCTTTTCTGGGAGGGATGGCAGCATCTTGTCCATCTTGATGGCACGTTGTGGCTCAGTTTATATATGAGGAAGAAATTCTTCCCTGTGGGGGTGGGCAGGCCCTGGCACAGGGTGCCCAGAGAATCTTGGCTGCCCCTGGATCCCTGGAAGTGTCCAAGGGCAGGCTGGACAGGGCTTGGAGCACCCTGGGATAGTGGAAGGTGTCCCTGCCCATGGAACCAGGTCTTTCCATTCTAGGATTCCATGTGGATGGGACAGCTGCCAACCATGCCTTTTAAAGAGAAAGTGTTGAATCCCTAAGGAGGAGCTCTCAGTTTTCCTTAACGTAGCCATTATTTTCATGAAACTTGTAGGAATGCTGTATTTTCTATGGTACAAATCCTTCTCCCACATTTGGCTCTAACTTGCCACAGAGGCTGGATTGTTTTCCTCCACATCAGGACCTGTGACAGGGTTTCCTTTGATCTAGGAGTTCGTTAAAAAATGAACATTTCGGAGGGAGTTGGGTAGAAGGCAGGAAGGAACAAAGGAAATACTCCTTGTTCTTTCTGGGCTGTTTCTGATTTCAAAAGTTAATTAGAAAAGGATATTCAGTGGATTTAGGGTTTAAACTTTGTGTCAGATATGTTAATCAAGGCTGCATTATCCAGGCTTTCCTCGAGGAGTCAGTGGGGAGGGTGCACTGAGTGTTGGGGTTGTTTTGAGCCGGGCACAGATGTGGAGCAGCACTTGTGGAGGTCTTTGGCTGTGCAGAGGGAATGGATTTTGCCTTCAGAGGTGGGGAGCATCCTCCTCTCCCAGAACTGCCAGAACTGGGGTTTGGGTCTCATCCAGCCGGTGCTGCTGGGGCCGTGCCAGGGTTGGTTTGCTGACAGCTTCTCCAGGCCATATTTGAAAGCCCCCAGGCGACGCTGGGGTGTTCCTGCTAACCCCAGATTTATGTTTTCCTTTGCTTTTCCGGTCCATCCTCCTCCTCCCACCCCTCTACGTGACTCATTGTTAGCAGGCACAGGACGGCAGCTCCAAGGAGTGAGGCTGCACCTGATATTTAGGGTTTTTCCAGAATCCCCTTTCCCCAGCCTCCTGGGAGGTGTGTGGGTATCAATGAAGATCACAGTCTGATTTCCAGCTGGCAGTGCTCAGGAATGAAATAAATATTCCTGCTGCGCTTGAATTGGAAACAGTCCTGCCTGTTTTGTACCATCTTGCCTGTGCTCCTATGAATTGCCCTGGTCTTTGGGAAAATTCAGGATTCGTAAGGTGCTACACCGAGTGCTTTCCTGAGCCGATGGGACACCTTGTGCATTTACAGCTCTGCCATAAAATATTAAGTTAATCTCGTGGGATTTCCCCTTTTGCTCAATGCTAATGCTTCCCTCCCACCCACCTTTTGTATTTATTCTCCAAATTTACCAAACAGGGACTTTCCAGCCTTGGAAGGCTAAATACTTTAATTTCCCAATTCCCTGCTGCTCCTCTTGTTCTCTGACCCTTCTCAGACAAAGGTGTGAGTGAACCACCAGTTAATTTCCTTTAAAATTAGTGCCTTGAGTGGTTGGTTCAGCTGCAGAGCTCGTGGCTTGTGCCTTGGGAACAGGATCACATCCAGGCTGGAAACAGCTCCTCTCCTTCCCCCTCCTGTTGTGGGGATGAGGACAGGAGGACAGATATCAATAAAAGTGAATGAGGCTTTTTGGCAGAACAGCTTCTGCGAGGGAACTTATTTTTTTTTAAGGGTGCAAACAATGGATGGAGCGGAATTAGCATAAAACTCATTAGAAAAAAAGTACAAGTTTCATAAATCTTGTGATAAATTAATGCTATATCGTTCCGAACATGATGTATTAATTTTAGGATCAAATGAATGGGTCTGTGATCATTGTTGGTAATTATGAGGCTCCCAGGCAGTTTGGAGAGGAAATTATTTTTAAGGATTTTTTTTTTTAAGTGCTGGAACCCTTTTTTTCACCAGAAAGATCTTAACAGACCCAAACCCTTCCTTTTGCACGTGTTTCTTGTCTTATTTTGTCTCCTGGGTGTTTCGGTGTTTTGTTTGATGTGATTTTATTTACTTCCCTCTTTCATGCTGCAGCAGCCTATTCCTGCCCAGACAAAAGGAAACAAAAACCCTTTGAGTTTTCACAAATTCTCCGTGTTCTCCATGATCCCAGGGAAGGCCTGTGGGTTTGGTGGTGGAAGGGAAGGCAGGAATTGCTGGATCCCAGCGGGAGCTGGCAGGGAGAAAGGCCCTGGAGCGCTGCTGTTCAGGGGACTGCCCAGGGATGAGCGGTTCTTTATTCCCTTTTGCCCAGGCAGGTTTGGAGGTACCACTGCAATATCAAGGTGATTTTGGCAGCATTACCCCAGCCCGGCCGGAGGGTTTTGGTTTACGGACCCCTGTCTCTGGCCCAAGGAGGTGCCAGGGAGTGAGCAAAGGGTGTCATCTCCATCCACAGAATCCCGGAATGGTTTGGGTTGGAGGAGACCTTAGAGATCATCCAGTTCCAACCCCCTGCCATGGCCAGGGACACCTCCCACTATCCCAGGGTGCTGCAAGCCCTGTCCAGCCTGCCCTTGGACGCTTCCAGGGATCCAGGGGCAGCCACAGCTCCCCTTAGCAACCTGTGCCAGGGCCTCACCACCCTCACCGGGAAGAATTTCTTCTTAATATCCAATCTAAATCACACTCTGTCAGTGTGAAGCCATTCCCCTCGGCCTGTCACTCCATCCTTTGTCCAAAGTTCCTTTCCAGTTCTCTTGGAGCCTCTTCAGGCACTGGAAGTGACTCTAATCTATTCCTGACGCTTCTCTTCTCCAGGCTGAACAGCCCCAACTCCCTCAGCCTTTCCATGCGCTGCAGACACAGCACCAGCACGAAGCCCTGTGTTTGAAAGTGGGTTTGGGGAGCTTGTCTGCTACCTGTGCTGCTGCAGGACGTGTTTGAAGGCTGATGGAGGACAATTACTCTGTCACATCAGGGTAGATGTTGACTTCAGCTGGGAGAGTGCCACTTCTCTGCCTGGGTGTACGCCAGCAGCCAGGGGCTGCCTGCACAGCATCTGCTGGGAGAGCCTCAGGAATTCTGTTTGTTTTAATGATAACGTCACGAAATTTCAATATGCCATTGATATTTTTTGTATTCTTCCTCTTGTTACTTGTGTTGTAAAGTTAACCCAAGTGAGGAGTGCCGAGCAAACCAAGGAAGCCCTCTGTGTAAACGTGAATGCCTGGCTCCTCTTTGCTGCAGCTCTGTGTGTCTTAAACAGCTTTAAAAGCCCTTTTACACGGCTCTGGGAGAGCTGGGGGGCGGCAGGCAGGCAGTGCCTCTCGCTGAGGTTTGCCCACTGGCTGTCAGCTCTGCTTATGGATTCTGCCTCCACGCTGACTCCCCACTTAAATAACCGAACGCAGCAGAGAAATTACAGGCTCTGTCTCGGAGCATCTGAGGAAGCAGGGAAAACTCTTCTGCTGTGCCTTTCGCTTCCCAGCTTGACAAACTCCCTCAGAAATGGTTTTGACTGCACAGATTTGTTTTCCCTCTTTCCTGTCACCTCTGTGTTTGGCTCCTTTCCCTTCCATACATGACAGCAGCTTGTGGTTCCTGGACCAGCTGGTCCAAGGCTTCTTCCTCACACCATTGGTGAAAAAACACTCTTTTTCTGATGGCAGGAATTGGTCTTTCCTCGTTTATTTATTACAAGAGCCTTTTAGAAAGGCGCTGGTGTCTCCCTGCCCTTTTTGGCTCGCTCTGCAATGCAGTAATTGGAGTGGAGGCAGCCTTGGTGGAGGAGCTGATGCTCCCCATCGGCACCTTGAAAGAGAAATGTGTAACCTTGAGCTCGGCTTGAATTTTAGGAGTGGAAACTTCCCTTGCCAAGCCCCTCTGGAAAGTTTTGGCTCAAGTGGTGGAGCCCATTCTGAGAAGGAGGTCAGGGAGTATCTGTTGAGGTTGTGCTTATGGAATGAGCTACCAGGCACCTGCTCTGGGAGAGAGGCGTGGGACGAGGGCGATGAGTGGCTTGCCCGTGGATCTGTGATGTGCTTTTAGGTGCCCCAGGTGTAGCTGCGTGGTGCTGGTAAGAATTTAAACTCAGCATGGCTGTGTGGCAGGAGTTCTGCTGTCACGGCTCACCCAGGGAAGGCAGGAAGGGAGGCGGAGAGACCCCGGTGCCTGCAGGAGATTTCCTGAGCCCTCGTGGGCTTTGATTGCCCTCCCACACTGGCATTGTCCCCTCCATGTCAGGGGTTTTCTGCGCACACTCTGTCCCTTACTCTGGGTTTGTCCCTTCCAGGAGATTGATGGAGCCTCATTCCCAACATGGGAGCAGCTCCCACTTCCTGTGACCTCCTGCTTGAAACTGGATTTTGCTTTACTTCCTTAGCCAGGGAGTCACCGTCCTTTCCTCTGCCTCTCATTGCTCAGAGATTGCTGAGCAGCACAGAAACGTTGGCATTTCATCTTTTCTTTCCAAAATCTTTGGGAAAACATCTACAGAAGGGCTTTCTATTCCTCCCTTTTTTTTTTCCTGAAAGGTGAAAGATAAAATGAATTAGAGGCAAAGAAAAAGGGAGCAGGTGACAAATGGGAAGAACAGGGTTGGAATTTCAAGATCAAATCCATCAAATCCTCCCTCTGAGCGCCGGGCTGCTGTGATGAACTGGGCTAATTGGGGATGCCTGTGCTGGGGTGACTGGGACAGGAGCACAGGGCTGCTGGGAGAAGGGAATGGGGCTGGGTTATCCCATCTCCCTCGCAGGGAAGAAGGGGAGCCAGGGAAATGTGGTAGCAGCTGCTTTTGGAGGTGAAGTGTGGTGGTGGCCTTTGTGTGAGGGTAGGGGTACCAAAATTATTTTAAACTAAATTTCTGTTGGTTTAAGGAGTTGAACAACAGCTGAGAGGCTCCCTGTGCCAGCTTGTGACCTTGATGGAGGAGCCAAAACGTGGTGACTGTGCCCCCAGCTATGACCCAGGGCTCGGGAGGGGTGAGGATGGCGAGTGGAGGAGAAACTGGCACTGGTTGTTAAAATCAGGATTAAAACGCTTTTTATATTAACGATGCCTGAAGTCTTGAGCCCAAAAGCCATCGCAGAAATTCCTATTAACCCCACTTGGGTGCGAATCAGACCTTTCAAAAGAGAAGCTTATTAGGCAATTAATTAGAAACCTGCCCCTTGTGTTGGATCCCAGCGCCCTCCATCCCAGCCCAGCCCATTCCTGCTGCTCTGGGTCAGCATCCTGCTCAGGCAGCTTCTTCATCGTCCAGCTCCTGCCCTGGCCCTGGGGCTCTGCACTTCCAAAACCTTTCAGAGCTCTAGGATCCTGCCAGACACTGAGTTTGTTTTCTCTCCCTTCTCATCCTCCTCTTGAAAGCAAAACCAATGGAGATGAATCAGTGAGGTGCAACCCCTTTTCCTACTTTTCTCCTTGGCAAAGTGGAAGGGCAAGAAAAACACAGAGGTTTGCAGCTGCCAGCAGGGTGCTGAGACAAGGGTTCCTCAACAGGATGCAAAAGTACCCCTCATAAAATAATCAAACCTAAAAAAAATGTAGTAAAATCCAATCAGAAAGAAAACAACAGCAAAAAGAAAAAAAAGCTCCTGAGGTCAATCAAAGTTCAAGACTTGGAGAAAGAAGAAAATCTGTGTATGTGTGAGAAAGAGGGAGAAGTAGCTGTGATTGAGAGAAAAGAGGCAAAAGGAGACAAGATAAATTCTGATTATCTGGTGGAATCAAGACACTTAACTGCCCTGTCTGATTCCTGAGAGGAAACAAATGGAGCCTATAACTTTGTACTGCAGAAAGATAATTTGTCCCTGTTCCCTCAGCCCTTGCTGGAGCCAGGTCGGTGCTTGGGCTTGAGGAGGCTTGAGCAGCATCTTCAGCACGACCCCGGGGGCTCTGCGTGCCCTTGTCCCCTCTGCTTCCTCAGGACGGGGGCAAAAAGTAGGATAAAATAAATAAATACAATGAATTGGTGCTAAAGAAATCGGTGGAAGGTAACTTCTACAAACTTCTGTCATGGTGGTGAAAGTGGTGAGGGTTTCATAGCACACTCCTAAACTTAGCGTTCCCTTGGGATAAAACTTGGAAAAAACTTGGGACAAAGCAACTGTGAAGTCTCATTTCTCATGCCAGAGCTATGTTTCTTATTGTCTTCTATTTAATTTGTAATTTTGGATCTGCATTTTATACATTTTATAAACTTGTAATACTTTAATTTCTGGTGCTCTGGAGGCAGGATAGTGATTGCTGCCTGACAGGGAGGTAAGGGAAAGGGTGAAGGAGCTCTTAGGTTTTGGTGCCTCATTTAGGAGGGTTTATTTGAGATGGAATTTCCCTCTGCTACGGTGCAGCTCACACTGGTTCTGAGCTGTCCCGTTCCATGAAGTTTCTTGATTCTAACAAATAAAAGCGCAGAGAAGTTGAGGAATCTGTCCTTGGGCTTGCTCCATTCGGAGCATAGGGTGGTCAAGCCCAGAGTGCTGTTTCCCAAGGATCTGACTCCAGAGACTGGCAGGAGCAAGAAACGGAGCTTGGATGATTTCTGCCCAGAAACACTTTGCCTCCTTCTCCAGGTTGTCCTGAATTTCAGAGCTAAATTCCCTGACAGCTGGAGGTAGTTACAGTGCAAAGAGAGAAGAGTTAAATGTTTGCTGGTTGATTTAGTTATTTATTTATTTATTGGTGCAACTGGGTTTGCAACACACAAACCACGAACATGTTGTCCTGAGTTTTGCAGTTTTTCAATGTTTCTCTTTGCTGTAATACTTTCTCACACGTGCTGTTGTAAACATGGCCATGGTTTTGCTAACTGTCCTTGTTTGTTTTCATTCCATTCTCCTAGGCGAAGACATGTAATAGATCTGTCCTTTCACCAGTGTAATTAAAAAGTAGTAATTTCTACCTCCAATCCACAGTGATTTCTAAAAACATATAAATAAAAGTCAGAGAGTTCTGCCGTCTCTCTTTAAACTCTCTTCTTAGCTCATTTAACTCTCTCCTTTTTAACTCTCCTTTTTTAGCTCCTCAACCTAGTTCAAGTACGTGTGTTTGTGTCCATACAGTGCAACATCAACACGAACATGATTAAAACTGAGTGGCATGTGGTTTTCCCATTCAGCAGGACTTTTAAGGTCCTTTCCCTTCCAAAGATGCAACCGAGACCTTTTGGAGTTTGAAGTATTTGCCATTCTGGAGGGAAGCAATGACCTGTTGGTCTGGGGTTTTTGAGTGAGATGTAAAGGGTGGAAGTCTGTTCTCCTACTAAACTGGGCAGGATAGAGAGGCATCATCCTGGTTTTATTCTGTCCTAGGTACTGGCTTCCACTGCCACGGGGACTGAGTGTCTTCCTTTTCCCTGGGGGCAAAGAAACCTTTGCTAAGGATGGCTTTGAGCACCCTCCAGCATAAAATCAAGCTGCTGCCTTGTTTTAAGGTTTGAGAAAGCAGAGAGTCTTTGTGTCCATGAGGTTGGCTGCACCGAAGAGGTGAGAAGGTTGCAGATAAACCCTCTGGCCACAGGCTGGGATAAAGCCACTTGTTTTTTTATCTAAAATGTCTTTGGTTGTGGCCCATCACTCACTTGCACCTGTTGGTGGAAGGAATGGGTTTTTTTCCCAGTGGTTAATTCTAGCTGCTCTTTTTAAAGCAACTGCTATTCCTCCTCCAAATAGGAATTTGTCCTGGATTGGGCACTGAGTCTTGCTGTGCTCATTGCTCAGTATCACATTTTGTCCTCTCCGTGGATGTGCTCGAGATGGCCTGAGTCATCTCACTCTTCTTAGTCATAGATGAGGCAGTTCAAGCTTTTAAAGCCTTTTTTTCTTTTAAGGGAAAAACATTTTTGCTAGCTCTCGAAATTTTGTGGCTTCCTCTTGCATCTAGTCCTGAAGGTGATGCAGCCGAGCAGGCAGCTTGTAGATTTGCAGCCTTGGCAGAACCAGCTTTTCAGCATAAAACCCACTCCTGACTTCCCAGGGCAGGGCGTGGAATGGCTCCTTGTGTGCTTGGACCCCCATTCCTGCCAGAAGGGCTGGCTTTGGGATGTCCTCCTCTGCAGCCTTTTGGGGGTGCTTGGACCAGGGTCATAAAAATGAATTTTTACCAAACAATCCCAAATTTCCAAGGGCGTCACCTGGCTGCTGGGTCCTCCCTGTTACCTGCCATGCTGTCACCAACAGCAATTTTACATCACACTGTTATGTCCCCAGTGAGGTTGGTGGCCTTGGGACCTGCCAGGCCAGCTGGCTCCTCACTCAAAATGTGCTTCATCGATGTCTTAGGGCACTGAATTTTTAATCACAAAGTCACACGGGGCGAAGTCAAACATCTTACAGAAGTCTATTATTTCTTCTTTATCTGCCAAAGTTATAATCTCATCAAAGAATAAAACCAGGTTTGTTTGACAAGCTCTATTTTCCATAAAATCATGTTGACTGGCAATAATTATGTTCCTATCATTTAATTCTTTATTAATAGAATCTCATATCAGTTTTTTCCATTATTTCCGCCGTGATTGATGTCGCACCAATCGATCGGGAATTGCCTGGCTCGCTCTGCTCTCCAAACTGGCAGGGACACCTTCTACTGTCCCAGGGTGCTTCAAGCCCTGTCCAGCCTGGCCTTGGACACTTCCAGGGATGGGGCAGCCACAGCTTCTTTTGCTACTGCTTTTGCCCTCTGGTCTGCTGGAGCTTCCCTTTGCTTCCCAGATGGGTGTAATTTGGGTGTTTGTTCTCCTTGGCCAGGTGACCTGGGGGCACGGAGTGCTCTGGTACTGCCAAAGGCGGCTCACACAGACTCTGTCCCTCCCCACCCTCAAATCCACGTGGCCAAGGAGAAATCTTGTCCTTATCCCCCCATCCTTCAGGCCAGGCAGCTGCAGGAATCTCCCATCCTTTTCTCTATCCACCAGCTTTTTTCCTCCTGTTTTCTCCCCCATCCTGCTGGGGACGGCACGGAGAGCAGCTGGATGGGACGACAGGCAGCCGCCCGTGCTCAGCCAGCCGTGTCAGACTGTGAGAGTGCACAGAGGTGTCATGGAGGGGCCCAGAATGATCTGAGAAGGTTCTTGTTGGGCTGAAATGAGGCCCCAGGGGTGGTGGCTGAGCCCTGCTTTTGTTGTATCTGCTGGTGGTGCCCCTTGGCACCTCGTAGACTTTTTTTCTCCTTCAGGTGTGAGAGAGGCTGGTCAGCACTTACCCCGAGGAGGTGTGGGATCCTCCATCTCTAGGGCCAGGGCTGAACCAGGCTGCCTTTCTCTCTTGATAAAGGCGGGGAGGGAGAGGATCTGTGTTTCAGTCCATCTGTGCCGGACAGAGCAGTCAGACCACGCACAGCCTGACTCCCCTTGAGGCACTGGAGCACCGTGGGTGTGATTCCAGCTCTCCCGCACACCTCTGCTCTCTGACAAGCTGCATGTTTCCAGGATTTCTTCCTCTCTGTCCCATTTTGCTCAGGATTTCTGCCCTCTCTGTCTCCCCCAGGTTCCTCAGTGACTCAGCTGCTGGCCCGGGACCTGGACAATGACCCGCTGGTCTTCGGGGTGGTCGGGGAGGAGGCCAGCCGGTTCTTCGCTGTGGAGAGCGTCACCGGTGTCGTGTGGCTCAGACAGCCCCTGGACAGAGAGGTAAAGCTGGGCAAAAACCACCTGTGCTCAGATAAATGGTGTCTTGCCACCATCTGTGACACCTGAGATGGGTGGTGCTCCCTCCTGGAGTTGGGAATCTGGGTGTGTCCATGTCCCTGGTCACCCTGGCAGTGTCTCCGGTTCAGTGGGGACATGGGGAATAAACAGGGTGCCCTGGTTTGATCTGACTTGTTGAAATTCCTGGATGCCAGAATAGTATCTGTGAGTCTGGAAGTAAAGGAATTAGTAAGTGGAGATGATCTACCAAGGAGCCAGGCTGCTCACCCAGTCAGAGAAATCTACAGGCTTCCTCTTTAAATCCTGATGCCAATTAAATCCTTTACTGTTTGGAACAGCGTGTGAAGAGATGTGAGGTATCCCTGCTTATTCAATCTCATCAAGACTTTTCATCCTCTTGTGGGTTCAGGCTGCTGGATGCTAAATTTGGCAAGATTCTCGCCTCGAAGCTGTCTCACACCCCTATTTTCAATGGCAGCTTTGGTGTGCAAGGCTGGAATCCCATCCAGGTGCCTGCTTTGCTAAAACCTTGGCCCTTGCCGCATTCCTGGAGCAAGGGATAGTGAAAAGGCTGGGAAAATACTGCTGGATTTGGGCAACGTGCTTGATTTCCCCTGTGCTTCTGCTGCCTGTGTTCAGCGCTGCCTTGGCCGGCGGCGGCGTTGGGAAGATCAAACCCATTAACACACCTCCGGCGCTGGCATTCCCGGCTGGAGCCAGCAGAGGAGCAGGGTGGGGGATGCTGCTCAGGCTGGGGTGGGAGGGAGAGGCCAAACCCAATTTCACAGTGTTAGGAGCGAGACTTTGGAAAAATAAAGTGCTTTTCTTCACCCCTCTCCCCTCCGCCTCGCCGTGCCAACAGCTGCTGGCGTGAGTCATAAATCTTCCCTCATCCAAATGCCTCCCGCTTCCCGATACTTCCGATGGCAGCCTTAAGCCCAGGAGGGTGATCAATGGATTTTAGGTGTCTCGTGGTGTGGAGGGAAGGAGGTGGGCAGAGCTTGGATACATGGATGGGCTCAAAGTCAGCCGTTCATGGAACGCGGTGGAGACAGAGCAGCGCTGGGAATGGATCTGGGAAGGTGTAAAGGACGTGAGAGAGGTGTAAATGACAATTCATGGTGGAGGAAGCAGTGGGAGGGAAGGGATGGAGGTGGGCAGAAGGTTGGGAGCAGAGAACACTGGCCTGGATGCACGTGGTCAGAAAGGCAGGAGAGGGAAAGCCACGCAGGAGAAGTGGTGGGAAGGGAAAAGAAAGAGGTGAATTCTAGTACAGTGGGGGAGAAAGGAGGGAGAAGGAGTCATAGTAAGGTAAATGATGCAGGAGAAGATGAGATAGAGAAAAAGAGGAAGGAACAAATGTACAGAGGCAAAATGAATTTTAAAAGACTTCTTTTTTAACTCTCACGAAGATTAGAAGG
This sequence comes from Pomatostomus ruficeps, assembly GCA_013400735.1. NCBI lineage: Eukaryota > Metazoa > Chordata > Aves > Passeriformes > Timaliidae > Pomatostomus > Pomatostomus ruficeps. The sequence continues at coordinate 341,128 of VYZT01060129.1, read as the reverse complement.
AAAACGGATTTTTTAAAAAATGACAGACCTTGAGGCTAAGGAATTGTGTTAAAATAATTTTAGAGACAGCAGTTGGTATGTGGAAGCTTTCTCTGATTATTTCATTGAGTTTTTAAAATTTAAATGCTCAACAGGTTGTTTCTTATCTCCTGTTTTTCCTTTCTTCCCTATTGCGTCGTCCCTCGTGGATGAGCAGGGGGAAGAGAGGGCTGAAGGGCACGGATGCAGCAGGGTGGGATGGCACAGGAGGGAGCAGAGTATCTCCTGTCCCTCGGGATTTCAGCTCTTCCCTCTGCCTCCAAGCACTGCCCCGAGGCTGGAGCTAGGAAGGGCTTTCTCGGGTTGTATTTCCCGGCTGTTTGTACGGAGATGTGGGAGCAGGAGGGGCCCTCACTGTGGGGAGCTGTTCCCAGACCCTTCCCCAAGCTGAACTTCAACTCTGGTGCAGGAAGAGCTCCTGCTCCGGCACCGCTGGCTGCTGCCTGTCCCTGAGACGATCTTATTAGGAATAAATCAACCAGAGCTGCAGCACGGAGAGCCATTTCAAGCTGGCTTTTCCAGCCTTTCCTGTGTGATGCTCTGGAAACATCAAGTTGCTGTGCTCCAGCAGCTCAGGCAGGCAAGGGATGCCAGAGGTGGGAAGGGATTGCCAGGACTGGAGGGGAACAAAAACCAGCACCTGGTGGTCAGGTACCAGATAGATGCAGTGGCCTGAGTCCTGCTGTCCATCTTTACACAGTTCCTTGGGGAAACATGAACAAAACAATTGCTGCTGGGAAGGACAGGGTCAGGAAGAGAAGATCTGCCTCCATGAGCAATATTCCCCTGCCCTGATCCCCCCAAAAAATCGCTCTTTCCCACTTGTTGCTCACCCCAGCATCAGTGACTTGAATAGATCCCTATTTCAAGCTGTTAATTTAGTTAAAGCAATAAGGAGCAGAGAGAATGGTGTGGGTATTTTCATGGAATTTCAGCCAGTTCTTACCACAGACCGTGGATTTGCCCCAGTTTTCCCAGCTGTGTGACAGGTTAGTTGGAAAAGCAGCAGCAGGATTTAGCTGTCCTCGCTGAGACTGTGTTGCATTGCCCTGAATTGTAAATCTTCCTGTGCTTTAAGTGCTCAGCTGCCCATGAGGGAGGCAGTTCCTTAGTCCCTGCACCCTCCTGACCCGGGGCAGGGCACCTCCGGTGCCTGTGGAATACACGGGAGCCCCACTGGCATCCAGATTCCCCAGCATTCTCTGCTCAGCATAGGTAATGGCACTCCAGCACTTCTGGAAGGTCCTGAAAGCATTTCGCGTGTAATAACATTGGCTAAAAGTCCCCAGCCTGCCATCTGCAGATAAACGCTACAGTATCTTTAATTATAGGTTTTTTCTTCTCTTTCCTTTTCAGACTAAGTCAGAATTCACGGTTGAATTTTCTGTCAGTGACAGCCAAGGGGTGAGTGTGGCTTCTCATTTCATGGTCTGCGGCATGGGTGGAGGGGAGCAGGGGGTGTGGGTCACCGCGGGCCCTTCTGCACCAGGGGAGAGGGGTCACCCTTGGCCCAAAGCCCAAAAACACAGCCACGAGCTGGCTCTAAATCCACACCTAAAGCTGACCCCCTGCTGTTGTCCTTGGGCCCACAGGTGATCAAAGGGACGGTCAACATCCAGGTTGGAGACGTGAACGACAACGCGCCACAGTTCCACAACCAGCCCTACAGCGTCCGCATCCCAGAGGTAGGGATCGTCTCTGCCTGGCTTCTGGCTCGTCCCTCAGGGGCCGCTCCTGCTCTCTGGTTGTCACCACAGAGCTGGCTGCCGATGTAGAGGACTGTCCTCCTGCCCTGGACCCTCATGAGGCTGCGGGAGGATGAACCTTCTGGAAGTTACTGCCTGAAAATGGCAGAAGCAATGTGTTTTGGGTGTTGGAAGGAGGTGGAAGAGGAGATGTGGAGCTTTGGTGACATCTTTCCCATGACAAATGGGAAGTTTGCAGATGAGTGTAAATGAGAGTCTGTGTCTTGTTCTCTTGCTTCGAGCTGGGGGGGATGCACAGCTCTTGTCACAGAGGTGACCTGAGGCAGGACCAAATATTTCTCAAAATGCCTGAATTCTGGCAGGCTACTGCCCAAAGGCTTCTGCCCTGGCTGGTGATTCCCTTTAACAGCTCCATAGCAGGACTTGTCCCCTGATGTCCCTTGAATAAGAGAGGTGGGGAGGGACCACAGGAGTTCACCTGGCTCAAGCTCCCACTAATCCAGTGAGAATTTTCACGTTAGCTCAGATTGCTCAGGGCTTTATCCAGCCAAACGTTGACTATCCCCAAGGACAGAGTTTCCACAGCCTTCTGCTGCTCTCTGTGCTGGCCACTGCAAGGGAGGTAACATCTCCTCATCCATCAGGGAGAGCTTCTGCACCTGCAGCCTGACTTGGCCAGGAATTCACGGGTCTGATGTTGAATTCAGGCTTTAAAGCTGTGGTTTCTGGTGCCAGGAGGAGAAGGTGAGGATATTCCATTAGAAACAGGGTGTTAGTGGGGCATTTGACATCCTCCAGTGGAGGAAACCTCTTTCTCTGCACCACCACCGTGCCAGGGCAGAGCAGTTTTTCCCAGACTGTTCCTCGGGGTGTGGGTGAGGTCCCATGTGCAGTGTGTGTGTGAAATGAAGCAGCTTTGGTACCTGAGAGGTGCAAACGATTGTGTTACCAGGGCGTATTTAATATTCCTGCTGCTGCTGCCCCGCCGCGCTGGGCCTTGATCCCTCCCCGTCTCTCTGCCATGAGGATGAGGTTTCTTCATTAGAGCTGCCTGTGATGTATGAGCCGGGAGTTGGAGTCTCATCTTTGCACCAAGTCACCTGAAACCTCCCTGGGAGAATGACACTGGGTCAGAGGCATTGCTGCTGCTCTTTGGAGCACGAGTGGTGGAGAAATGGCAAAACCCACACGAGGTGCCCCTCGCTCCCGCCTTCTGCTCGGGCCTCTGGCGGGTGGCTGTGGTGCCCTGCTGCTGCTCCTCCTGGTCATGCTGTGCCTGCAGAGGTCTGCGCAGCAAAAGGAATGGCAGTAGGACAGGAGGAGAGTAGTCTCCTCTCCCCTGCCCTCAGGTTTACCTCTGGTTTTGCTGTTATGTGCCCTTCACGTGAACAGATGGGAATTGGTTTCCGTGATTCCCCTGTGTTAAGTACCAGTTTTTGATCTACCTGGAGTATCTGTGCCACGTCTCTTCTTGCTGATGGCTTCTGTCCTAAGAGCCAATTTGCAAACTGGTCTTCCCCATTTCCAATATTAACCTGTGCTCAGCCTGGGGAGCAGGGAGGGCAAAGGTCCTGGTTTGGAATCACAGAATCTTAGAGTCACAGAGAGGTTTGGGTTGGAAAGGACCTTAAAGCTCCTCGAGTTCAGCTCCTGCCATGGGCAGGGACACCTTCCACTATCCCAGGCTGCTCCAAGCCTCATCCAGCCTGGCCTTGGACACTCCCAGGGATCCAGGGGCAGCCACAGCTTCTCTGGCCAACCTGTGCCAGGGCCTCACTGCCCTCACAGGGAAGGATTTCTTCCTAATTTAAACCTCCTGTCTTGCAGTTGAAAGCCATTCCCCTGTGTCCTATCACTCCACGCCCTGATATGTAGAAAATTAGGGCTGGCTGAGGAAGGGGAACTGCAGGCAGGTAATCTGGACAAAAAATATCTATAAAAGAAGAAAAGGCTGAACCTTAGAGCCCCTCTGTGCCGTATCACACTGCTTTGCACGTGCGGCGTGGTTCTGCTGAGAGGGATTTCCAGGACTGCCTGGCTGTTTGGGGTACAGCAAGCCCGGTGTTCCCCCCCGCGCAGCCACTGAGCACTTGGCCTTCAGAGCTGTGCTCTTCTGGAGGTTGGCCTAATCTAATTATAAGGCAGCGTGTGCCAGCTTCCAGTTTCTGCCCGTGATCTTTAACCAAGGGCACCGATCAGAGGTAATGAGCCACAAACGCGGTGCTCCGCCAGCATCCTAGAGGCACTCCTGTTCTTCTGCCAGGGAGAGAGAGCCTTGCTTTGCCAGGCACTGTGAGAGCAGGGGATGGGGTCTCACCACCTAAAGAGGACCCTCCAAGGCCTGCAGCCCCTGGGAGGTGTCAGCAATAAACTTTTTCTGTGTGTGGTGGCACAGCTCTCAAGGAGGAGATGTGCGAGTGGCTTTGAAGCCTGAGGTGAGCTACAGGCTTTCCCTGTTGCTTGTCCATGAGTGTTGTCCTGAGTTTTGCAGTTTTTCAGTGTTTCTCTTTGCTGTAATACTTTCTCACGCATGCTGTTGTAAACATGGCCATGTTTTTACTAACTATCCATGTTTTTACTAACTATCCATGTTTTTGCTAACTATCCATGGTTTTGTTAACTGTCCTTGTTGTTTTCATTCCATTCTCCCAGGCGGAGACATGTGATAGATTTCTCCTTTGACCAGTGTGATTGAGAGGTGGTAATTTCTACCTCCAATCCACAGTAATTTCTAAAAACATATAAATAAAAGTCAGAGGGTTCTGCCCTCTCTCTTTTAACTCTCTTTTGGCCCTCTTTTAGCTCTCTCTTTTTTAACTCTCCTTTTTAGCTCCTCAACCTAATTCAACTACGTAAGTTTCCTTTGTGTCCACACAGTACAACATCAACACATGAGTACTTGAAGCTGGAGGTGATGTGGCAGGGGACACATGGGGAGCAGCTGAGGTTGGGGAACCAGCCATGGCGAGGGATGACAGGTCACCCCATGCTCCAGACAGCTTGAGGGTGAGCAGCAAGGGCACAGGTACCAAAATCCACCTCAGAGAGCACCCAGCCCAAATCGAAGGGCCTGTGGAAAATGAATGAAGAAGGGCTGGAGCTTGGAGAAAGAGAAGAGGCTAGTGTGGTTTTCAATAGACTGGCTCTGTGCAGATTTGGCAGCTAATGAGGGTTTTTCTCTTTTTAATTTTGAGATAAATGGATGTATCGATTTGCAGTTGTCGTAGCTAATGGAGCAGCAACTGAAAGGCTATTTAAACCTCTCTGCTATTGTGTGGCACTTGGAAAGTCAAAAGAAGAGCGTGCATAAATAAATGGAACATGAAGTAAACTGACCTTTAAAAACAATACTGCCTCTAAATACCCATCCTGGTGTTTCACGCAGTCCGCTTGGTGCGAGAATGGGAATTTATTTGGCCACGGGCCGTGGATTGCAATCCGTCTCTGGTGGGGAGAGAGGGAGGGAGAGGATGCAGCAGAGCAGCTCCGAATGCCCAGGCCAGGGACTGCTGGAGTGGCACTGGTCCTCTGCGCTCGCTGCGTGTTAATCTCATCCCTGGAATAGCTGCCGGGGGCCCCCGTGCCGGGAGAGGGAATATTGCTCCGGAGTAATCGTCCGTCCCGTCTGGGCAAGGGCGCCCCGTGCTCTGCTTGTCAAAAGGCAGCGAGGCGGGGCGGGCGCTCTCAAGTCTGCAAAGAACAGGGGAATCCTGCTAGAATTGGCAACTTAATTCACCAAGCTGGCCTCGACAGAGCTCATTAAGTTCCCGTGTATTCATTTTAGGCTAATGGCTGTCATGCTGGCTGCTGTTTGATTTGCTGTAATGGACTTTTATGGCTTTCCTGTTTGCGAGGACGTGCGTGCCCGTGGCTGTGCCCCATGGTGCTGCTGTAGTACATTAGTGAGCTGCTCATGTGCTTGCCACTCTGACCTTCAGGGTTTGTTCTCCTCTTGGATGCATCCCTTGCACCTCATCTCCTGCTCACAGCCTCCTTTTTACTCCCCCTCACCCAACCTCAGGGTGCCACGTTTCTGGGAGTCTCAGGGTTTTGGCTTTTAAACAAGGAGAGATCTATTGCCAAGCCTGTGGCAGGCTGTTGTGGCCATGCCTCAGTTTCTGACAAGTCCAATCTGCTTTATCTAATCTTTTTTCCATTTGGCTGGATTCACAGGGAACTTGGAGTTGTTGGGTTGTCACGGATCGATGCTTTTAGGTGAAGCAAGCAAGTGGAGTGGAGCCAAGCCCCTGTTTGTGGTTTTGCGGTACCTGGTGTGTTGAGGAGGTCAAGGTGGACTGTTCCCCCAGGGTACCTGCTGGGCTTTCTGTCCCACTCCCACGCAGGAAACCTCCTGGGGCTTCCACACAACTTCCCATTGCCTCTGACTCCTGGAGCAGTGGTGGAGTCGCCATCCCTGGAGAGGATGTGGCACCTGGGGACACGGGTTAGCGGTGGCCTTGGCAGTGCTGGGGGAATGGTTGGACTCAATGATCCTAGAGGGCTTTTCCAACCTAAATTGTACTACGAGCTGAACAAACTTCAAGTCTAGTGCCTCCTTGGGAAAAGCTGTTTTCCCCCATAATCCCCCAACATCCTGGGCTTGCTGATCACGTTCAAACCATCCGTGGCCTTCTCTTGGCCTCAGAGCATCGGCAGTTCTCATGTGCTGGCAGAAAGGTCATGCAATTGTTGGTTTCTTGGCTGAATGTTCCCTCAGGAAGTTTCCTTTGGTATTTTCTCTCCTTTTGTGCTCTCCCCACCTCATTCCTGCTGTTACATTTATAACACACTGAGTGATTTATGAAGTGTTGTGTAGTACATCTCGAGGTTATACCCCCCCCGTCCCTGGAAGCGTTCAGGGACAGGGTTGGATGAGGCTCTGAGCAGCCTGGTCTAGTGGAAGGTGTCTGTGGCGGGGGGTTGGAACTAGATGCTCTTTAACGTACCTTTCAACCCGAAACATTCCGTGATTCTATGATCTTCAGCAAAAAGCTCAGCACTGGGCCGGAGCTTACAATTCAGCACCTCAGTCATTCAAGAAACCACAACTGCAGCACAAGAAAAGTACCTGTAACTTCACAAGGACACGGGAATTGTAACTCTGCTTCCAAATTTGTAACCAAAACCCTCTGCCTTGGGGATGTGCTCATCTCCTCCTGAATTCAAGCAAGCACCAGTAAAGAGGCAGGGCTGTGGGAAAGCAGTTTAAAAATGGAAAGGAAAGTTTCTGGTCTGCAGACAGCAGTGCTGAGGCAACCACAGTCCAGCTTGCAGGTGTCTTATCTCCTGAGCTTAGCCCTGATTCGCCAATTTATTTTAATTGGGAGGCAGGCGGGCACTCGCCATCAGCAGCAGTCCCTTCTGCTCGGGGAGCAGCCTTTGGGATTGAGCCTTCACAAGCTGCTGGACACCATTTCCGTCCTTAATATGGGCGTGTAGCTGAAATCGTGGCTTTTATGATGTCTTTTTCTTAATTGTGCAGAAAAGTATTTGGCAGGGAAGGGGCAGAGGAAGGAGGGGAGCGTCACTGCCCTGTCCCGTTGCACAGCCTGGAACCAGACCGTGCTACACAGCGAGCAGGGGCAGGGAGGAGCAGAGGAAGGCCCAAAAGCCCTTGCTGTAATTAAAATTATTATTTTGCTTTAAGGGTAATAATGTCAGTAATTATATCAGTTTCCCTGCCATCCTGCCCGGGAGTCTTCGGGGGCTCGTATAATTCTATTGCCACGGCTCCAGGCCTGATGCTGCGCATACGAAGCAGCTGCCACGAGCTGAGCTCCCCCTCAGCTGCGTTATCCATTCCCTCACGTGCTCCCAGCCACCTTCTGGGGTTTCTTTTTCCTCCCCTCCTTTAAATAAGGAGCCTTTATAGTGGAGGTGATGATAACAGACCTGATAAGGAAGATGTTCCTACCATATTGTAAAAATGATCTATAATCATCACTGGCTGCTTCCCTTCTTTGTTTCTTTTTTGTTCCCTTCACTCATTGTTTTCCCTCTTTCCTTATTCTTATGTTTCCTTGTGGAGTTTAGAACCGAACAAATAATTTACAGTGAATAAATTATCCCCCAAAACCAGCCTTCCCTTCCTTCTGCTACCTTCAAGTGTGCAAAATTGGCAAGTGTCTTGAAATTCTTCTCAGCAAATCAGATGCAGTTTAAAAAAAATATTTATTTCTTGTGTTTTATTGTTTTTAAAACTTCCTAGAAAGGCAGCAATTTAGTGGGTTGTTGGAGCTGTGTTCATTAAGCACTGTTGGACAGAAAAGCTGGTTCTCCTTCTTGGGTAGATCCAGCACTTCCATCTCCCCTCCATGCTGGCATCCCACTGGCATGCCCAGTGCTGGTCATCTCTCACCTCCAGTGCCTGCTGGAGAAGTAGGAAGTGGGGATATGACTGGTGTTTGCTGTAGCAAGAGGGTCTCTGTTGCACAGGCATGTGGTGAAATGCTTCTTGAATTTCCCAGACACCCTCAGTTTTCATTGTGGTTTTTGTTGCTTTCCGCATGCAAGCAAAACATAAATGGGCTGGGGAGTGCAGGCCCTGTCCTAGGCTTTCCTTCTGGCTTTGGGATGCTGGCGGTGTGTTCAGGCAAGAGCTTGGAAGCACAGCAGGCACCAGCTGTCATCTTCTCCCTGCTCTTTTCCACCAGGACTGGAGAAAAGCACTCAAACAAAAGCTGTAGTGCATTGAGTGAAACATGGGCTTGGGGCTGAAGGGGCTTGCACAGCTGATGTTGTAGATGTCAGAATCCTAGAATGGTTTGGGTTGGAAGGGATATTTAAAGGGCATTTAGTCCATCCCCTTGCCATGGACAAGGACGATTTCTGCTGTCCCAGGTTGCTCCAAGCCCTGTCCAGCCTGGCCTTGAACACTTCCAGCTTCTCTGGGCAGCCTGTGCCAGGCCCTCACCACCCTCGTTTTAAGTAACATTTTCCTTTGAAGCTGTGACCAAGTAGGTGCTCAGACCTGGAGCATCCTTCCCTCTGAAGGTCACCGGTGTGCCAGTTTTTGTCGCCACTGCTGACGCGTTTGCTGTGACGTCTGAGGGTCTGGAGTGATGTCCTAGGGAGAAAGAGAGTGTCCCCTGTCCCTTGCCTGGATTCACCAGGGAACAGGAGAACCCTGGTCCTTTAATGCACGTGAGCAAGGAGTGAAATGAGAGATGCAACAGAAACTACTGGGGCGGAAAACTCCAAATGGCGTGGAAGTAATGTGTAAAGTGTCCTGGAGATAACAGTCATTTCCAGCAGGCAGGGCTGGGGCTCTTTCTGGAAGGGTACTGCAGCAAAGGGGGGGCGGCCTGGAAATTAGAAATAGTCGTGCTGTTCTGGCCAGTGTAGCACTGGGCAGGACGAGGGGGATGGGGAAAAGCAGAAAGGGGGGAAAACAGCGGATTTTGACCAGAAAGGGAAGCCAGTGTGGGGCAGCAAGTAATTCAGTGCCTCGATGGAGGAGCTGTTGTGCTGGGAAATTTGGAAATGATCTTGAGGGAGAGGAAGAGAAAGTGTACAGCGGCATTCTCTGAGCGAGGAGAACGCAGGCAAAGAGGGGCAAGGTAACTTGGACCCATCAGTAATCATTGCTCATGGAAGAAATGGGAACAAGGGAAAACATCCTTGCTCCCTGAGCTCCTTTGTGTGGGTGCTGAGGGCACGCCTCTCCTGATTTCACAGCTCTGATGGGCCTGGCCCAGTGTCATCCCTGAGATCTGAGCTCAGAATGGCTGATGCCGAGTGAGGATAGCTCCTCAGGATCCTCCTGGCCCTGCTGGCTCAGACCAGGCACGTTCCTCTGGAGCAGAAATGGTGGCTCATTGTCCCACAGCACTTCCTGCTGCAGGAGCAGCTTCGGCCTGGAAGGTCTCTGCTGCTTTTCCAGGAGACATTGTCCTTTCCAGGAGCCCTTTTGGTGTAATTACACTTACACATCTGGGCAGCAGATGGCTTCAAGGTCTCTTCCCTGTCCCCCGCAGGAGGAAGGGCTCTGTGCTGCCGGGAACAGAGGGGTGAGGAGGGGATGAATGTGACCTGCTGGCAATTAGTTCAATTAGTTTTGTTTTATCTCCCTTTCCTCTGGTTACTGCCTTCTCCCAGAAGCCTGGGGTATAACTTATTATCTCATGCCAGCCTGCAAAAGCTGCATCCTCTCCCCTCATATCCCTGTTTTTTACCTCCCTCTCTGTTCCTCACCTTTGGAGTCAGCTGCAGGACCGTGCCTGGATGTAGGAATGGTTTTTAACTCGTTCAGGTGGTGAAGGCACCGGGCAAGTGGCAACTGCTTCGTGCCAGGAAGCGAAAAACCCATCAGTGAAAACATATTTAATATTCTTTACCCATTTAATCGTGCAGTTTGTTGGTTTAGGCTCCTTTTTCAGTTGGGATTCCTAAATTAAGGGGTGATCAAGGTTGTGCTGAAAGGTGCTGTGTGAGGGACACTGAAATTTTAGGGTCCAGACTCTTTTCCACCTGCAGTAACCACGATCAGCAGCAGATCCGTGAGCTGGGCACACATTAGCATCCCGACTCCGTGCAGCACGGGGATGTGAAGCTGCAGCTGGCACAAGAGGCACTTTTTTCAATAAAAACACCATTTTTAATTAAGATGGAAATATTTAGGGAAAATGTTGCCATTTTGACAGCAAAGCAGGGGAGAAATAGCATTTCAAAAGAACCATAAAAATCGCTCTTGCAATAGATTCATTCCAATTTCTTCTTGAGAATTGCATTTTGTGTTTTATTAGTTTGTAATGTGTCAGTGACAGTCATGTATAATAATCTTTCTACTGCTGGTCAAACTTTGTGGTAAAATAATAGACTAAATCAGCCTGTCTATAAGTTTTTTAAATATTTATGTGTGAACTGAACTGTTTGTATCAGTTTCAAACTATTTTCATTACAAATGGAAGGAATTTGATCTAAGCAGAAGTTTCAATCAAAATTAGGCGGCCATTACTTAATTTCAACCATTAATTGCTGTGGGAACTTTAAAATGTTGGTGATTTATTTCGTCAGCGCCAATAATGGAGAGAGCAGGGAAAGCGAATAGAGGGTTCAAGGCAATTTTGGTTCAAGGAGGAAAAAAACGGGGAGCTTTTAGTTTTGGGGATTTGCCTTTTGAGAGATTTGTAAAACACATTTATTTGTTTTTCTGAGAGAGGATACAAACCCAGTGTGAGTGAAAAAGGAGAGGTAGGTGGTCAGGGCTGTCACTTTGTGTAGGATGATGGTTGTTTGTCCCTCTTTTTGCAGGAAATGGAGCTCATTCTATGTGGTCAGGGGGTTTTGCTGGGACGCCAGGGAGGGGTATTTGGCCCCAGCTCTGAGCTCGGGTGATGGTTGTACCAACAACCCCCTTGCGTTTCAAACCTTGCCTTGGCTTTCGTCGTGGTGACGTGTTCCTGCAGTTGTAAATCTAACTGGGAAGGGGAATGGAAGGGCAGGAAGGGAGAAGAGGAGGTACTGGTGAAGTCAGCCACGTCCTGCCCAGCCTGTGTGTGATTAATCCCAGTCATTCACACGTGTTTGGAGGCACCTCCTGACCTGCAGTCCGGCTGGTTGTGCCAGGATGGCCACCAACACTACCTTCAAAATGGTGTTTCAGGAGGAAAAAAGGAGTTTGTAACTGATAGGCCGGTATGCTCACCCCAGGAGTGGTTTTTTAGCACTTCTCCGTTCATTACCATGAGTGGAAGATGATCTTTCCCTAATTAGTAAATCTTTATTTAGAGGTAAGTTGAGAGCAGGGTTCTCTGGGCTGTGGAAGAGGAGGGATCTACCTGTGCTCCATCCCCTAACCAGAGCTGGATGAACACCCTGAAAGGGGAGCAGTTTCTGCTGCCTGTGTGATTTAGATGATCCCGAATCTACCCGGGTCAAGAGCTACTGTGCCAGTGCTTGGACAACCATGTTATTGAATGCGCTGGAAATGTGCAGCCAGGTGTGTGTTTGCAGATCCCTCAGCCTCCCAGGAGAGAACGCTCCAGGATGTGCTGCCCCTGCCTCGCCTTCCAGGGGGCTGAGAGGGATAAAGCACAGAGCTGTTCCGCTGCCCTGAACAGCTGATGGCCTGTGAAACACCCCAGGGGTTTTTGGCTGGGGGGGAAATAGCAGGACAAGGTGGATGTTTTGTTTTCCTGTGTATCTCATGCCTGTTGGAAGGAAATTTTGCAAAGAGGCTGTTCGTGCTGGTGTGAGCCCCAGGAGGATTGTGGCACTGCAAGGCACCCCAGTCCTTGCAGCCAGCAGGGAAATGGGTGCTGGGGAGAAAGGCCAGGAGCTGTGCAGGTGGGGATGTCCTGCCCTGTGGGACATGGCATTGCCTCTGAGCACACCTGCAAGGTCCTGCTGTGGCCTGAGGACAGCCTGAGCTTCAGAAGGAGCGCTGGGAGGACGCTGGAAGCCTGGATCCTCCTCCAGGGGTAGGGATCACCACCAGCCTCATGTCCCACCACATCACTGCCAGGCTTTCCCTTGGTGACCTCCTTCCTGAGGGCCTCGAACACAAGAGCTGCCCTGTCTGAAGGGCAATTTTCCCAGCAAGCCTGCAGCTCCAGGGCGTGTGCTCCATCATCTGTCCCTCGTCACCGAGTTGACGTGCTGCTGTGAGCTCACACGTCACTGTTGATGTGCCCAGGCAATGTCAGAGGAGGTCAGCTCTCCTCTGGCAGGCAGCAAACCTCTTTCTCGCCTGGTTGTACGAAGCAGCGAGCGCTTCACCGCCTTCTGTTCTTGCGGTGGCACCTCTGAGAAGGAGTGTGGGTGTCTGTCCTGTGCTGGCCTGTGTCTGTGGGGTGGATGGGCTGTTTGGTGGCCCAGATGCTTGCACCTAATGCATGTGTCCAAGGAGCCTGATCCCCACATGTTTTGGGCTGGGAGAGGCAAGCAGAGGCTGGCAGGAGAGCGAGGAGGAGCCACGTAAATGGTAGCTGGTGAGGAGAGAAGGCAACCTCCAGGAGATCTTTGGGAAGGGCAGGCAGCAGGGACAGGAGAGCGGGGCCTCGCCTCCCTTCTGCACGTCCGAGCTTGAGCTGGGCTGCGACAGGCAGGCCTTATTTGGGGGGGAACCTGCTTAAAAAGCCTCACCGGAGCGTTATGGAATCGGAATGTGAAGGGTAATCGAGCTGAAAGCCATTCTCCTCCCGCAGCCCGCGCGGCAGGGCCCGCTCCGACGCCCTCAAATGCCAGCCTGGAATCCTGCTGGAAGAGCGGGAGGTGGGGGTGCACCCCTGGGCTGGGTCCCCTCAGCCACCTCCCTGGGTGGGCACTACAGGGGCGTTGCAGAGGAGAAGCCACACTGGTGACAGATGAAGACCTTTCTTTTTTGCAGAAGGGCAGAGGTTTCTGCAATCTCCAAGAGCTGCTTCCTTGCAGACGTTGGTCTGCTCTGAGGGGTCCCTGCAGCTCAGGTGCCATCTCAGTGTGTCCTTCTGTGGTCACATCGTCTGGCTGTCCCCGTTCCCCACTCAGAGCTGCTCCAAGCAGCCCCGTGCTCCCTCCCTGTGATGCCCATTAGGAAAATGCCTCCCCTGCACAGAGAGATGCTCCAGAGCACTCACTGGCATGGCCAAAATAGGTGATCTTTTGGAATTAGCAGAAGAACCAGATTAATAAAAATCTTAACAAAAAGAGGAGTATGGCCTGTCAGGGTAGATGTAATAATTAAACACAAAAATGAGGTTTTAGTCACTGTCCCTGTCTCTAGTCCTTGGAGTTTGTGGGAGGGGACAGGGCTTGGAGAGCTGCTGGTGCAGCCCCAAGGAGGGGATTTGAGAAGACCCCTCCAGTTTAGGCCCCCAGCACAGTGACGGTGTGAGATGCTCAGCCCACTTGTGTACCCTGTCCTCCGTTATTGATTGCTGAACAGGCACAGTTAAGTGCCTCTCATTAATATTTGTTTTGGTCTTTTCCCTGAATTCCGATGAGTGGAGGAGATGCTGCTTATCTCTCTCCTGCAGGTTTTCTTTCTAGAGGATTCCTCTGGCTGGTGACAAACCTGGGCTCTGTAGCCCTCAGGATGAGGGATGAGTAAGTGGCTGACACAAAATCTTGGGAACTCTGCAGAAAGAAAGCAAGGAGGCAAAATTAACACAAAATTAAGAGGTAGAAATGTTCTGCTCGTGTCATCCAGATGAAAGATGGAATTCCAGGCTCACTTGTGTTTGTAAATGTCTTCCAAGGGACTCTGTGGGCAAGTAGGTTGTGCTGGCTAAACTTTGAAATGGATGAGCAAGGAGGAATGGTGGGATGTGGAGCAGACAGCCAGGGACTGCTTCTCAGTCATCAGTGTTCTTGTAGCTGGTTTGAGGTTTCAGATTGAGAGCAGAGTCTGTGGCCAGTTGAGATGTTCACAGAATCCCAGAATGGTTTGGGTTGGAAGGAACCTTAAAGCTCATCTTGTTCCACTCTCCTGCCCTGGGCAGGGACACCTCCCACTGTCCCAGGTTCCTCCAAGCCCTGTCCAACCTGCCCTTGGAGACTTCCAGGGATGGGGCAGCCGCAGCTTCTGTGGGCAGGCTGTTCCCCTGCCTTTTCCAGGGGTCTGTGTTCTTATTTCCCTCCTCCATCCCTAACCCTGCTGTGGGTGGGTGACTCTTCTCTTTACTTTCCGTCCCCTTTTCCCAGGCAGCAAACAATGGCCACGTGGGCCTGAATTGCTGGGTTATGACCAGTTTCTCTCATCAACTCAGACATGAAAGGGATTTCTGAAACTTGCATAAATAGGGCAAAACATTTTTTCTTTCCGTCTTGTGTAATAATGCCTTGTTTGTTAGGCTTGACTTAGCTGCGACTGGCCCACCCAAAGCCATTGAAATGATTCTGAGCGGCCGTTCCTGCCCGCTCAGGTTGTGCTCCCAGGCAGCTCCTGAAATGAAAGATTTCTGGTGTGCCCAAAGGCAGTGAGGAGAACTATTTTAATGTGGTTGCTCCTCCAGCTTTTCAACGGAGAGTTGGGTTCAGGTTCTGCTCTGAAGTGATATTAGAGTCCGTGGAGCATGAGAAACTGCATTTGTTTGTGGGTTACAAATGAAGGCCTGTCAAAAACCTTTTTAAGCAGTGACAGAAGTTTTCTTTTTCATGATACATTTAACTTTTGAAGGCTTTGCCTCCCAAGGAGGGTCGGCTCTTTTCTCTCTCCCTTTCTATGAGTTTGGAAAAAAGTGATTGGCAAAAGTTGCTCTTCTCTTTTTCTCTCTGCCTCCCCACCCGTTTGGTGGAGTGTTGGATCCTCTGGGGTGCTCTTTCTTCTGGAAAATGGTGTGGCCGGGAATGAAGGGGGTGGCAGCACTGGGGGAGAGGGGGAACGGGACCTGGAGCCCTCCTTGTGCTTGAAGCAGGTGCTTCACCAGCTTCTTGTGGGCAAAGGGTGCAGGTTATTCCCATCCATTTGGTGTCAAGAGATGTTTTGCAAAGGATAAATGTGTTCATAGGATTTCTCTCCTTTTGTTGTAAGGAGGAGGATGTTCTCCGTCACCGTGTTTGGCGCTGCAGCCCCGATCCAAGGTGCAGGTGCTCTGTGAAACACGATGCTGCTCCTTGCTGCCACTCAGCCTTTTATCCGGTGCAGGCTCTGGACAGGCACTGGGAAGCTGGGTTCAGACACCATCCCTCACTTTGTGTGCTCCCAGACATATCCACAGCTTCCACCTGAGCATCTGAGACACCTGCCTGGCTGTGCCTTTAGAAATGGGACACGTACAGTGTAAAACAGGGCTGTCAGAGCTGATGGGATTGCAGGGGTTTTTTGCCTCCTTCCAGTCTCAGATCAAGGGTTGTCTTAAAGCATTTGTGGGGAAGGTAAGGACGTGTCACGAGCAGTGTTTTTGTGTGAGCTCAGGAGTGTGGGCTCTCCCCTCTCCATCTGGGAGGATGGGGGATGCCGGGATTTGGACTGGAGGGTGTCAGGTTTGATGCAGAGATGTCTCCTCCGGTTTAGGTCCTTCTGCTCCAGGGTTGTGGGGAGGATTCACAAGGATTTTCCTCCCGTTTGTAGGCACAGGTGGTGTCACAGCCTTAGTGGGACTGGTTGGTGTCAGAAACCCCAAGAGCTGCCAGGTGCCCTGGCAGGGAGTGAGGAGGAGGAACAAGAAGGAAAGAGAGGGGCAAATACAAGAGCTGTGTGGTTTTCATGGAGATAAATCTGCCTGCAAGGACCGAAGGACCTCACAGGGAAGGAGGAGAAACATGCTCTTGAGTGTTTTGGGGGATTTTCACAATCCAGTGGGAGTCCTTGCACAGGAAGTGGTAGTGCTGACACATGGTGGTTGCCCGAAGCTCCCAGACAGTCTGAGACAAGGAGGTTTTAATTAACTCATTCTTCTCACATCTAAAGTTCATTTATTTCAGTTTATTTAGACACCTGCTTTTTCCTTGGGCAAGGGGTGGGCATCCCTTGGCTCTGGAGCTGGGGGAGCTGCTCCCGCCGCCCACCCACTCTGTGCCACCAGGGCAGGGAGGGTTAAGCACATCCGGAGCTGCTGGGGTGCCCCAGGCAGCATTTCTGCTCAGCTGCAGCTTGTGGGGGTGCAGGAAGGATGGCCAGGTGTGCTTTGCTCTGGGCAGTGGCGAGGCAGCACTGACCCCTGATCTCCATCCTCCAGAGGCTGTGAGCACAGCTGCTCATGCCCAACGCCATGGAGCTGTCCCTGCTTTTTCCCCCAGGTTCCTCTGATCCTGATTGCTGAATTATTAACAGAGTAGATCTTGCTTCTTTCCCTGCTCTGTGTCCCTTCCAATCCTGTGCTCCCACAGAATGTTTGGGCTGCTTGGGACCCTCTGCCTCTGGGGTGCTGTAGACCACAGACCTGTCCCACTGCTTCCGAGTCTGTTCCCTGTAGGTCACATCATATTCTCTGCCCTATCGCTGGGTGAAGGGCACCAAATATTTCCCCTCCGCTCTTCCTTGCTGTGTTTTTCCAGCAGGGATTTCTCTCACCAAGCTTCTTGTGGGCCATACATTTTGAGTTGGCACAGTGAAAGTGCTTTCATTTAATACATCTTTTATCAGGGTTGATTTTCTATTGCTTTTTCCCTTCGGGTGTGCTTGGGGGAATTTATTCTTCTTAACAGGTTTATTCCAGTGTCAAGGTATTGGTTCTAAAAGGCTGGGAAGCGGGGGGGCTTTGATTTGTTGCATGGAAAATGCATTTGGCTTCTGTTCCCTTCCTTGAACTGGGAGGGAGGAAAGGATGGAGGGATGGAAAAGAGAAGAAAACTGAAACTTCTGCCTGTTTAGCAACAGCTTTCTCATCCTGTGTGTCTGTGTCACACTTGCTTGTCTTCCACTGTCACCGGAGGTTGGGTCCTGCAGGTGCAGAGAAGGTGCCAGGCTTCTCCTTGTGTATTTTAAGCAGCACGTCCCTAATCCTTGCAGGTAGCCCCTGCTGGCACAGTGTTCCACCTGCACGGAAGGTCTGCTGGCTGGTGCTGCTGGTCCTGGTGGAGCTGTGTTCTCAGTTGTAGCAGTACCTGTAGGAATAAGCACTTCTTCTTGTCGTGAAGGTGCGAAGACAGTGATTTTATTCACAGAAAACACGTGAGCTGGTTGAAGTCCCCCTGTGAGGACTAGGGGAATGGGGGCATGGAGACAGGATGATTTTATTATTTTATTGTATTTCTTTTCAGTGCTATTTTCCCTTTATTTCTCCATTATGTTCCACAAGTCTCGAGTTTCTCATAAGCAAAACTTGAAGCAGGGTTTTGGGTTGGTGATTTGGTTAAATCTCTGTGAGGGATTAAATTGAGAAATACCCCCATACATCTCCCTTGCAGCTGAGGGCAAATTTAACCACTGATTCCAAAGCTGCTGAAAATGGCTTTGTCTGAAAATGAATTTTGGCCTCTCAAAGTTCAAACATTTATCCTGAGCCAGAAATATACACAGATTTGCTCTCTAATTTAATAAAGCCATCCAAATAATATGATTTCTCCCATAACCATCGTTTATGTTTCACAGCGAAATGATAATGAGAAAGTCATTAGAAGTAATAAACAAAACAAAACCCACACAGCAAATCCTTCACCGCGCCTGACGGATGAGGAGAGGAGCAGCGTTTGAGTCTTGGGCCGCGGAATGTTTGCCGGGTGCAGCTGTTTTGGAGGAGATGCGTTCTCGGAACATTATTTTTGCTTGTTGCATTTTAATGGGGCTGCGCTGGCGGAGCAGGTCTGCACTCGGGCTGGGTGCTGCACCCGTGCCAGGCTGGCACTGCTGCTTTCAGCCCTTGGGGTTGGCTGCTGTTGGTGGTTAACAGGCATCGCTCTTCCCCCCTCCTCCAAAAAAAATCCTCCTCCTTACCACAGCTTTGACCAGGTGCTTTTATTTGAATTACCTGCTTAAGTCTTGAACCGAGTGCACGGAGTGCGTTCAGAACAAGAACTACATCCAGATATCAAAAGTGCTCTTTTTTAGCTTTTATTTATAGCTGTCTGTGCACTTTGGGTGCTCGCTTCTGGGTTATCCTCAGCCAGGTGAATTTCTCTTTGACTTCAGTGTTTTGCTCCAGTGGGTGTCTAGATTGGATATTAGGGAAAAATTCTTTGCTGAAAGGGTTGTCAGTTCTGGAATAGGCTGCCCACGGCAGTGTTGGAGTCACCATCCCTGGAGGGACCCGCTGGATGTGTGGATGTGGCACTTGGGGACACGGGTGAGTGGTGGGCTTGGCAGTGCCCGAAATATCCCACATTTGCTGCTGCTGGACTTTTATTCCCTGCCTCTGATCCAGGCATCGAGGGAGGGATAGGATTTTGGTACCAGCTCTTATCTGGTGGTTTATTGGGGCCCTTGGGCATCCTTGCAGGTCTCATTAATTGGTTTTTTAGTTAGAGGACTCCTTTTGTTGATTTTTGTGCTTTCAGCATCGCAGCAAAGGTATGTGGGCCCAACACACCCCTCCCCATCACAGACAGGGGTGGGATGTCGGGTGAGGCACGATTCAGTAGTGCAAAAGGTTCTGTAGGATGGCAGGAGTGGAGAGGGAGGAGTTTTCCCCTGCTACCCCCATTTCTCTGCTCTTCCTGTCCTCTGCCCCTTGTCCCTGGGCTTCCCCTCCTTCTGGATCCCGGAGGAGCTCCAGGGGCTGGCTGTGGCACTGCTGGTGCTGAGCCGGCTGTGCCAGAGCTTCTCCGAGCTGGGGGCTGCATGTGCAGCTCCATCTCTGCTCCTGTGCAGGAGGGGTAATGCGTCCTCAGCTTTTGACCCTCTTTCCCTGGCCCGAGCCGAGTGCTAGCAAATAACTCCTCCAGTTAAACAAAAAAAGCTTTTCATTCTTCTTACGCTTAATAGAAAACAAATACCAGTTGAAGAAATTCTGCTGGCTGAAGGTTTTGGAGGGCAGGTCTTGTGCCTTGCTCTTTTCCTGCTGTAGAGTCCACCTGATGACCTGAAGGGTTCAAACCGAGGCATGTAACACCTTTTTACCTTCCTTTGAGAAAGAAATGGTGCATCCAAGCTGTCCTTGGGCAAACTCTTGCCTGCTGACATTTCAAAAATTGCTCTTTTAGGTTCCTCCTCCCTCCCTCCTTGCCTGTGCTTCTCTCTCCTCCTAAAAGAAAATCCTATTTATATTCTCACTTTTGGAAAAAAAAAAAAAGAGTTAAAATAAATAACTGTGCACAGGCTGGAGCTGCACGGGGGTCAGAGAGGAAAGAGCTTTTCTGGTTTTCGCTCCTTTTTCCTACCCACGTATGCTGTGAGCAATTGATTCTCCCCTGGGAAAATGAGACTTCGGGGCCTCCTGGCTGCTCTCATCCAGGAGGAACTTTTGTATTTAAACATGCTTAGCACTAAGCTGAGCACGAATTTCCCCCAAGCCACTGAGAGCAGCTTCCAGGCTGCGTTTTCAGCAGCCTGCTCTTGGCAGAGAGAGCTGCTGGGTGCGTGAAACCTGTGGAAAGCTGGAATGCCCAGAGGCGTCCTCGTTTAAAATGAGCTCCCTGTCCGTGTCCAGAGGGCAAATCTTCATCTGGAGGTGCCTGAATTCGTGTTTTCCAAGAGACTGATCCTAAGGATGGTTTGGCAGGTGTACACTTGGTGTATCAGGGAGAAGCAGAGTGATGTTGTTGTCCTGTGTTGTTGTCTCGGCTGCTGGGATGCTCGGCTGTCCCTGGGGAGCAGGATGGCTGCTGTGGGTAACCAGCTCTCCTGGGGCTGAGAACTGAAGTCACTGTCACTTGGGGGTGCTGGAGGGGATCCTGGTGCCTTCCCGTGGCTTTCTGGAGAGGTGTAAAACAGATACACTCATCATTTTGGGGGGATGTTAATGGCTCTGTAGGATGGACCTTGTGTGTGGCTACAGCGTGGAGGGGTTGAGCAAGGCATGGAAATTGTGATTTTAAAAGTGCTGGTGGAACACGGCTGCAGGGAACTGACAGATGTGGTTTGTTAATGACTGCAGAGGTGCTTTGGGTAAGAAGAATTGCAGCCCCACGTATTCTCCTGCGGCTTCTTTTTGCTGCCTTCCTGACGGAAATGCCGGTGCAGAGGCCTCAGTGCCAGAGCCGGCTTTCCCTAAAATCCCTGTCGGGATGTTACCTGGCACCTTCCAGGAGGCACCAAGGGAAGAGGAGAGCTGCCTTTTGCAGCAGGGGTGGCTCGGGAAGCTGGGGGGTGATGGGGCAGCTGTGTTTTGCTGCCAGACATCACCATTCCTGCCGGAGCATCCCCAGGCTAAAGGCGCACCCTGGGAATGGGCCCGGCATCCTTCTGAAGGCAATTCTCATTCAGCCAGCAGCCGTTTGGAAATACTCACTCATCAGGCACTTTATGGATCTTTCAAGCCCCTTTCTCTCCCTAATAATCCCACCTCTTGGGAGGTATTGATTCTCCGCTGTCGGCTGCCTCTTGGTATTCCACAGTCTGTGTTAGGCCGTGGAAATCGCTGCGCTGTCATTTTCACGCAGCAATTACCTGCTCTTGATTCCTTTCATCCCCGGTCCTTTCCTGGAGATCTAAACTCTGTATTGACAAACCACTCTGGCAGAAAGACGGGTCAGGCTTTGGGTGGAAGGTTCACACAACTAAAACTTCGGGGAGAGTTTCCCTGGGGTGTGATTGTCTCAAAGGTGCTCAGCTCATTTTGGGGGTTTTTTTGGACATTGAACACAAGAGGGATGCTGTGCATTCCCAGCCTGCAAATGTGACTTTATGCCTTGCTTTTTGCGCATGCCAAAAACGTAGGAAATTCTTCACCTGGCTGCTGGGCAAAGGGTCAGCCTGGAGAGCTGAGTTTTCCAAGTCATCCTCAATCCTGTACTGGGGAATGAGCTCCTTCCAGTGCCTAGAGGGGCTCCAAGAGAGCTGGACAGGGGTTTTTTACAGGGACATGGAGTACAGGACACAGAGAATGGCTTCCCACTGCCAGAGAACAGGGATGGATGGGATATTGGGAAGGAATTGTTCCCTGTGAGGGTGCCCAGAGAAGCTGGGGCTGCCCCATCCCTGGAAGTGTCCAAGGCCAGGCTGGACAGGGCTTGGAGCAGCCTGGGACAGTGGAAGGTGTCCCTGGCCATGACAAGGGGTTGGAATGAGATGGTTTTTAAGGTCCCTTCCAACCCAAATTGTTTGATGGTTCCTCTCACTCTCCAGAAGGTTGTCCTTTGGTTTGGGGCTATGGTTCACCCATCTGAGGCGGGGGAGATTTGGGAATTTCTTAGGTGATTTTTCTTTTTCTTTCTGGGTGAACAAAAGTTGAAGGAAAGGATGATTTTCAGCAGTGGGGTTTCCTCCAGCCCTGTCTGCTGTGGCACAGGAGCTGCAGCCCCCCACGAGTGGCACCGGACTTGGCACAGAGCTGCACCTCC
The DNA here is from genome assembly GCA_013400735.1 of Pomatostomus ruficeps. Classification (NCBI taxonomy): domain Eukaryota; kingdom Metazoa; phylum Chordata; class Aves; order Passeriformes; family Timaliidae; genus Pomatostomus; species Pomatostomus ruficeps. The sequence continues at coordinate 319,583 of VYZT01060129.1, read as the reverse complement.
AAACTCGAAGGCATTTTGTTATTAAGCCAGCATGCCTGGGCAGTGAGGGCTCTCACTTGAACAGAATCCCCATTCTAGCAGAGAATAAATTAAAAAGCCAACTGGCCGCGGCTGCCTGAGGAGCGCCGGGACCAGAGATAGGGCCAGAAGTCAGATAACAAACAGTGTCCAAAATTGCAGCGCCTGGTGCATGGCGTGAAATTAAAACCTTTTCTGCCTCCTCCTGCACGCTGTAACAAAACAGCTCCTGACACAGTCTGCCGGCACCAGGAGTGAAGGGGAGAATAATTAAATACGTGCAGGTTTTTGCATCTGAGGGAAGAGAAGGGATGAGGCTTTCGTGCCACGGACCTCGGTGCTTTGGTCCTGCAACTGGACTTAAGTTGGAAGGGTCTGTGGGCTGCCTTGCTACCTATACGGTCAGAAATCTGCCTTTTTTCTGCTGTTTTGTTGGCTTTTCCCCCGAGTTTGGTCCCTCCACCTTCCCTGTTAGGCTCAGCAACAGCCCTGGAACGTTCCTGTGTCATACTGGCTGTTCTCTGCCCAGACCTTGCTGGCTTTCCATCCCTCAGGAAGGACATTTCTCTGGAGTTACCACCCAGGAGCGATGAAGGGAGCAGCACTTTTTAATCAAAGTTACATTAGGTGAAGCTGATATTACTCACTCTGCTTTATTGCAGCTATTTTTACACGGGGGTTAGAAGTTAATACTACCCGGCGAGCCTGGTTTTACTGGATTCTGGCAAGCCCCAAAATCCATCAGCACATCCAGACAGGGCAGGAAAGAACCCAAGCAAGAAATAAACTCGCTAGCTGAACTGGGGAAAAAAAAAACAGTAAAAAAAGCCAACCTTTTATAAAAACCAGACCCTTGGTAATTGAGGGTCTGGTCTGGAAGGGCAAAACCCAGCCAGGACCATCAGCTGCAATCAGCAGAAGGATGAGCTTCTCCAATCAGCAAGGGAAGGGGAGCGGGAGCCGTGGCGGGAGGGCGGGGGGGGACGCAGGGTTAGCTTTTCCCTGCCCTGGCAAATGATCCTGACTCTCTCGTGCTCCTCAGACACAGCCACAGGTGACAAGGCTTGGTCTGATCCTGCCAGGGGGTGCTGGCACTCGGGAAAAGGCTGTGGCTGGGGACGGTGTCTCAGAGGGAATGGTTTCAGCAAGGAAGGCTTTGCCAGGGTGATGTGGGGTTTTTTTCCCCCCCCTCAGGTAATGCCAAGGGTTTAAGTCATGTTAATTCCTTGGACCCGGCAAGGATGCTGGCAGAGCTGGGATCTTCCTCTGCTGGTTGCAAGATGTAGTGAACTGGGAGAGGGAAGGAGGGAGTTGTCCCTTTATTTGTAGAAAAGGACAAAAGTGCAGGTGTTTTCTTTCTCCTTTGTTTTCTCTCTGTGTCTCCTTTCCTGCCTTGTTGCTGTTCTTTAACACAGAGATCCCTTGTTGGAATGTGCTTTCCATGCCAGTGCTTCCTAGACCTTTTCCTGGTGTATAATCCCTGCAGGAGATGTTGTGGTGAGGTTTTAGGACCCCATTGCCTTGGTTCTTGTGATGTTCCAGGGGCCCTCAGTGTCGGGGGCCTACTTATAACAAACCCCAACACACCAAGTGCTTTTATAATAAAACACCAGGCCTTGTTAAAACCCACTGAAGGTATTTTTAAAATCTCCTTTCCCCGACTGGTGTCACCAGTTGATTGCTTTGACTCCTCTTCTGGTGTGACTTCCCAGTGTGCTTGGCCACTTCTTTGGGCTGGATTGTAAAGGCTGGTTCCTTTGGCAACACGAGGAGAAATTAAAGGGAAAAATTGTTTGCTTCAACACAGAGTTTATGAGACCTTGGGCAGATGCATGGAATTGAAGGCAGTAAAAGGCTTTTTAAATTTTTGTTGCCATCCTTCCCCAGACCAAGGTTAGGGGGAGTTTAAAGGGGAGCTCGGGTTTGAGGAGAGGGTTATCAAGTCTTAGCGTTGAGGACTGGCTTCACTCCAACAGAGAGTAAGTTTGGATTAGATGTTAGGAAGAAATTCTACCCTGTGCTTCTAAATCCCCAAGGAACAGCCTGAGCAGGAGGTGGGGAGACCTTTCTAGCTGCTGGCGCAGTGGAGACAGTGTGAGGTGAGAGGGTAGGGCACGGATCAGCGAGGGACAGGCTCAGGGCTGGTCCCCTCATCGGTCAAATCACAGCACAAACACCCTGCTTCTAGTGACAGTTTTCCAAAGCACAGCTTATCAAGTAGACCCACAAAATAAATCATGTTGGACATGGCTTAGACACATCGTCACATTAAAAATAACAGCTTTTTCATTTTCTCTCTTATTTGCTAAACATCTCATCCCCAAGAGCGACGCAAGACACCCAGAAACACCAGGAATCATCAAATGGTTTGGGTTGGAAGGGACCTTAAAGCTCATCTCGTTCCAATCCCCTGCCATGGCCAGGGACACCTTCCACTATCCCAGGGTGCTCCAAGCCCCGTCCAGCCCGGCCTTGAACACTTCCAGGGATCCAGGGGGAGCCACAGCTTCTCTGGGCACCCTGTGCCAGGGCCTGCCCACCCTCTGAGTACTGAATCTCTTTGTAACATCTAATCCAAACCTCTCCTCTCTCAGTTTAAAGAGCTTTTCATCATGCTTTTCTTCCCATTTGTTCCTCCTTTGGATTGCTACCTTCCCTGTCTTTATTACGTGTCTGATTCGCTCGGCCTAGCTCCTGCCTGGGTTTGCCTGCGGTTCAAGGGCGAGTCAGCCTCTGTTTATTGTATTTTAAAAGGCTGTTCCCTGCACAATGCACTGTCCCAGGCTGGTAGCTGCTCTCTCTGCCTGCGAGCACCCCAGGGGCAGTGGGAGACAGGAATTGGGGTGTTACCTCCCACAGGAGAGCGGTGCCCGTGCCATGGCTCCGACGGGAACGCTTCCTGCCGGAGTTTGCTGTCTCAGCACGAGCAAAGCCCGACGAGGAGACCCCAGCTGAACCCGTATCGATCCTTCCGCTGGTAATGAAGCCGTCCATGGGAAGACAGGGAAGTATTTTTTGCATCAGCACAGCTGTATGGATTTTGTGTTCGCTCGTGTTGAGGGGGTTCCTGCTCTCAGGCTGCTGCAGAGGCTTTTCCAGGAGTTTCTTTGTGATGGATCTTTGGGACTTGCAAATCCCAGATTTCAAAGGGAGGTGTGGGGTTTTTTCCGTGCTTTTCTGAGGACACGTTTCTCACTCCTCCCTTGTTCAGAGGTGGTCTGCTCTGTGCTGGGAAAGGTGCTTTTAGCTTCTCTGCCAGAACAGGGGATAAATAAGCAGTGAAATAAATAAATAAGGTAGAAAAGCAAGCAGGCTTCTCTCTGCCTGGCTAAAATGGGGGTGGAAGAAGGAAAGGTGATCCTCTTCCCAGGATTACATCTGCTAGATCAGAGGGTCTTTTGAAGATTGAAGAGGAAGGGATCGTGAGAAGTGCTGGGGTAGGAAAAGATAGCAAGAAGGCAGTGAGGTGACAAAGCAAGTCCCAGTTCTCCTTGGCCATCTTGGTGGCCCTCCAAGGTGGCTCAGGACAGCTTGAGAGCCGGGGAGGAGGCATGGAGAGGGACATGTGGCTGGATAAGCATCCCTGGATTTCATGTATATATTTGCAGTATGTTGTATAAATGAAGACAATACCTAATGATTCGTGGCCATTATTTGAAGTGTCCCACTGTTACAGATTTATTTGTCATTTCTTGTAGTAACACCGATGATAATGAATTCATTTGTATTAATGGGGGTGTCGTGGACTTCCGTTGATATCCCGCATTAATTAATGTACCATTAAAAGAAAGTGGCACCCAATTAATATCAAGTGGGAGCGGTACTGCCGGTGTCCTGTCATTAGGGTTTCATTTGTAATGCATTGTGTGAACGCTCTGCCTTAATGGAAGTCATTTGCCATCCGGAGCATCACCCAGTGGGCTGCCATGGGGTGCCAGAAAGTGAAAGTTAGTGGCAACTGCAAAAAAAAGGAAAAAAAAGGGATATTAAAAAAACGGGATCCATCCGGTTTATGGCATCGCCCCCAAGCAGGAATTGGAAAATGGATTTCTCATCTCACCCCACACTGAATGCTGGCTGGTAGCAGTAAATCACTCTCTGGTTTGACTTTGCTGCTGAATTTTGATATTGAGGGGAGGGACAGCGGAAAAATCTCCCTGGATTCTGCAGGTCGGGGCTGCCTTTGCTTCCCTAAACAAAAGCAGCCACTGCAGGAGTGCAGACCTTGACTGTGGCCACCTGGATCCACCCGATCCCTGCCCACTGTCTTCAGGAAGATGAGAGCCAAAAGGGTGCCGGGCCATCTGCCGTGGATGCCCTTGCAGAGGGGGGATGGCTCCAAATGCCCTTTTCCAGCAGGAAAATCACACAGCAGGAGAGACGTGGTGCTGCTGAAGCCAGGGGCTCTCTGACTGACAGGTTTTCACATTCTTGGCGCTTGTGTCTGACTTTCAAATGTCTCGTTAGACCATCTTGGCTTCCCATCTGCTGTCTCCAGAATGGGGACTGACCTACCAGCAGCTGAGGAGGGAAGCACAGACTGCCTCCCAGCCCTGGCCCTGGCCCTGCCTGCTCCTTGAAGGCTGGAGATGGGGAACGGGAGAGAAATGTGGCTTTTGTGATGGCATTTGGCTGTGGATGCTGAGTTAGTGAAGTGGTGATTGCGTCACCGGCCTTTTCTTGTGCCCCCTCCCAGAGCAGTGGCAGCTGCTGGCTTTCACCAGTTGGAACTGGATGATCTTTAAGGTTCCTCCCTACCCCATCCCCAAACCATTTCAGGATTCCATGATTCCTCTCCCATCCACCTCTCCTGGGCTTTCCCCTCCAGACCTGTGCTGCAGAAGTGACAGGTGCCCCCAGAAGCCCCTGCTCTTGGGGATGCTGTGCCACACATCAGCCACCATGTTGGCAAGGGCAGGGTTCTCTTTGGTGGGAAACAGGATCCCTGGGCTGGAAAACACAACCTGGTTTATCCCACGGGATACCAGAGCATCCTCTGCTCTGTGAGGCTGTTTGTCCTCTGCCTGCTGAGTGCCGTTGTCCTCTCTCAGATGGCAAGTTACCCCGTGGGCTGGGTGGTTGTGGTGTCCCTTCCTCCAGTGCCGTACGTTGGGTCGGGCCGTGTCTGCCGTGAGTGAGCGCTCTCGGCTCCGAGTGTGGTTATCCAGCAGCTAATTCCTCTCCAGCTCCCATAAAGCATCCATTCCAGCTGTGTTTATGGTGTTTTCAAAAGCCCCTCAATTGAATTATAGCTCTGCGGTGGCCGTTTGCCAGTGTCACCCGATAATGAGGGAGGTCACTTAATAGAGATAGCAACAAGAGGTACATATTAATGAGAGCTGATTGAAAGGTGGGGTGGATTTCCACCAAAAAAAAAAAATTTGTAAAAAGGGAAATTATCAGGTTTTAAAATCAAACTTTGAAATTGGAAATTGCCTGGCTCGGACGAGCAGTAATGCAATTAATAAATGTAATTAAAAGTGCAATTAAGAACACAGGAATTGGAAGTCTGGGCACATCCACGTGAGTGTTCGGAGCTGGCATGCGAGTGAGGGACCCAGTCTGGCAGCCGGATCGCTCCTGGGATGGAGCATGGGGACAGAAACCAAAACATGGGGCTGGTTTTTTCCTCTCAGCAGGGGCTGGAAGAGGGGCTGGCACTTGCTGTGACTCTGCTTCTGCAGTTATTTCCTGCGGCAAACGAGACCTGGGCAGGAATAGGTGAGTTAAACCTGTCCCAGGCAAACCAGGATGAAGGAGACAGGGCTATACTGGGAGAGTACTTGAAATCCATGTCAGCTCTGTTCCACAGCACCCCGAGACACCCTGCCTTCAGCAAGAGGCACTGAGCCCTCCTTCCCTCCTGCAATGATTCGGGATCGGCGGGAGCGCCTTTGCCTGGAGCACAGGGATGTCTGAGCCGGCTCTTAGCAGAGCGCAAAGCTCCTTTCATCCGCCCCACTGCGCGGTGCAGAGGCAGGGAGAGGGAAAAGCGCCGCCAGGAACAGCAGCAGGGAATTATTTAAGAGTAATAGGTTGACCTGAGCTGTAAGAGGAGCGCGGAGCAGCGAAGCATCTCCTGATGGGAGCGGTCAGCTCCTGCCTTGATGCGGGGGCAGCGGGAGAAGCAGGAAGGGGGCTGGCTGGACTGTTCCAGTGAGGAGATCAGAGCTGCCTGCTGCTCGAGCCCTCGTGCCCGTCGCCGTGTGCCCCCCGGTCCGTTTGCATCGCCTCATCTCACCGACCTTCCGACAGCTGCTCGGCCAGATTGCCTGCCGTTTTTCCACATTATTTGCATGGCTACAGCATGCATCGGCATCCTAATCATCCCCACCAGCTTCTGCCGGGTGACTTTGCCCTGGGAGGTCAGATGGAGGTCCTCTGCATGGCCAGCCACTGGAGAGGGGGAGCTGGCGTGGAGGGACCAGCCCCAAAGAAACCAAAGTAGGTATTTCTGGTGCCCGACCTTCTTGTCAGGAGGTTGTTGTGGTTTAACCCCAGCCGGCGGCTCAGAGCCACGCAGCTGCTCACTCTGTGTGTTGGAAAAGTGGATGCATTGAAGGGAATATCTGGAAAATGAACTCCCAGATCTCCTCTGCTTCATCTCCCACCTTTGCTTCTCTCCCAGTCTGACCCTGCTGTAAAAAAGTCAGCACTCCATATTCCCCCTCTCAGGCTTTGCCCCCAGGGCTCCTGGCATCAAGACTGATGGATCAAGGCATGTCTGGGGTGTGGGTGTCCCGTGGCCCGTGAAATGGTTTTGCTGCGGTGGGAAACTCTCAAAGGCACTGAGCAAATCTGCTCCCTGAGCTGGGCAAGCGCTCTGACAGCCAGAGCGGCTTGTACGCTGTGGGAGCAGGTGCTGTGGGCCTCAGGAAAGGGTAGGGGTTCTGGGTTTTCTGCAAACAGCCTTTTTCTGTTAGCCCTGTGCGGAAGGAGAGCCTGTTCACACGAATCATTTGGGTTGGAAAGGACCTGGAAGATCATCAGCTTGAACCACTAACCCAGCGCTGGTAGGTTACACCGCCGTGTCCCCAGGTGCCATGGCCACACAGCTTCTAAATCCCTCCAGGGGCAGTGACTCCACCACTTCCTTGGGCAGCCTGTGCCAGTGCTGGACAACCCTTTTGTGCTGGTTTTGCACGGCCTGGTTTTTGGTAGCAGGGGGACCACAGAAGTGGCTTCTGTGAAAAGCTGCTAGAAGCTTTCACCATGTCCAGCAGAGCCAATTCCTGATGGCTCTGAAGATGGACATGCTGCTGGCCAAGGCTGGGCCAATTAGAGATGATGGTAACACCTCTGTGATAACATACTTAAGAAAAAAATCAAAACAAAGTGGGTGCGCAGTGTTAATTCCAGCCAGAGACAAGGAGGAGGTGAGAACACGTGAGGCAACAACAAGGAGACACCAAGGTCAGTGGAGAGAGAGGGGCGGGAGGTGCTCCAGGTGCCTGAGATTCCTCTTCAGGCTGTGGTGAGGACCATGGTGAAGCAGCTGTGCCCCTGCAGCCCATGGGGTCCACCCGCAGCCCGTGGGGGAGGTGCCCACGCCAGCACAGGTGGATTCCTGGATGGCTGTGATCCAGTGGGAGACCTGGTGGAGAGAAGGGGCCCTTCTCCCAGGCTGGAGCAGCCTGGCCTTGGAGGACTGACCCCAGAGATGAGTGACCCACGCCCCAGCAGTGTTGGGAGGATTGTGTGCCTGTGAGATTTGGACCCACGCTGGAGAAGTTCACAGAGAACTGTCCCATGGGAGGGACCCCACGGTTTCACAGGGGAAGGGACTCCTCTCCCTGCACAACAGAAGAAAAACTCAGGTGACAAACTGATCAAAAGCCAGTCCCCTGTCCCCTGTGCTGTTGGTGGGAAGGAGGGAGGAGTTGGGGGAAGAAAAGGTGTTTTAAGGGCTTATTTTACTTCTTATTATCCTCCTCTGATTTTGTTAGTAGTAAATTCACTTTGTACTTCTAAGTTGAGCCTGTTTTGCCCTTGGAGTGTTTTTTCCCAGTCCTAACCCTTTGTTTAAATTTTTCTCTCCTCTGCCCAGCTATGGCAGGGGAAGGTGATTGAGTGGCTGTTGTGGGTGCCTGGTGTTTGGCCAGTGTCAAACCACGTCACCTTTCCATGAAAGAAGTTCTCCTTTTATTCAATCCAAGCTTCCCTTAGCATAACTTGAGGGGAACATTTGGTGGCAGACAAGAGGAGGTGGTGCTCTGACTGTTTTTGGGTGTCTCTTGTGTTCAGCTGGGGCCATGTAACCTGCCTGGTGTAGGACACATCATGGAACAGTTTGGGTTGGAAGGGACCTTAAAGGCCATCTAGTTCCAACCCATGCTATGGGTAGGGATGCTCTCCACTATCCCAGGTTGCTCACATTGTGACCCCAGAGAGGGCATCTCCTCTGGATTGTCATCTACCTTGTGTTGCCACATTGTATTGGAGCAGCACCCACCTAGAATTTTATTACTAATGCGTTTTGTAGCAGGATTCATAATAAGATATTAAAGACTACCGGTGTGGCCAGAGAGTGAGGTGTAAATATTTTTAAAAGGCCCTTTTGGGTAACCGCTTCTTCAGCCTGAACTGCCCTTTTGCAGAGAACGTTGCATAAGGCTTTGGTGTCTCAGCTGTCGGGGTTAACGGGGCACATCTGTGTCTGGTGACTCCTGCTGAGGTCACACGGGAGGTGACAGCCCAGGGGAGCTGCTTGTTGTGGTGGATTGTGCTTGGGCCATCCCATGGCAGCTCTGGGATGGAAACACAGCTTCCTGGGAGGAGCTCAAGGGGATGGAGCTGTGGGGCCCAGCAATGGGACAGGAGGCAATAGGCAAAAACTCCTGCACAGGAAGTTCCACCTGAACACGAGGAGGAGCTTCTTTCTGTGCAGCCACCGAGCCCTGGAACAGATTGTCCAGAGGGGCCATGGAGTCTGTCTCTGGGGATATCCCAGAGCCCTCTGGACACAATCCTGTGCCAGCTGCTCTGGGATGGCCCTGCTGGAGCAGGAAGGTGGGACCAGAACACCCACTGTGGCCTGACTCATTCCGTGATCCTGCGATTATTTGTGATCACTCACCTCTGCTCTGAGGGAGGCAAGGGCTTGGTCTCTTCTTTGCCTGCCCCTTGTGCAGCAGCGTCCTTCCACGTTTGAACAGGGATTTTAGGGTTGTTCATTCCTTATTACAACACAAACCTATCCTTGCTGCTGGGGCTCCACCGGAACAGAGCAGTCTCCTTATGCTTAGAGTTTGGGGCTCTTGCATTGCTGCTCATTCTTTTTGGATCCCCCCAAACTTCTTCCAATACTTGATTTTTTTATAACAGTTTGAGCTTTTCTTGCTTGTTCATTTATTGCAAAATAAGGGAGGCACCAACGACCTCACTACTTAGCACCCCAGAGCCTTTTAATTCCTGGAGCTGCTCAGGGGGGATCTGGGTGCTGGAGCTGCCCCTGCTGAGCTGCCAGATGAAGGATGGGGTGCTGGAGACAGGTCGGGAGCAGGTCCCACTCCCGTTTGCCCTCCTCCTCCCCCCCAACAGGCGGCATCTGTCTGCGTGTTTATTTTTAATCTCACATCTGCTGGCGTCGTAACAAAGATTTAATGACATGACACAGTTTTGTCACCAGTTCTTTTTTCTGTAGTGAATGAAGCCTCATCGCAGGCTGCTGGAGAGAGCCGAAGCTTTGAAAAACGACAGAATTTGGCGACTCTTGTAGAAAGCTCACCTGTTTGCCACGAGCACCTGTGGGCTGTTGTCTGCCTGGGCAAAAAAAGATAGAATGTGTTATTTTTGCCTGTTGGTGAGATAAGCATGACCACAATTAGTCTTTGTTAATGAAGAAAAGCCATGAGGGATATGCAGAAGAGTCCTATAAAAGGATAAATGCTGAAAAGGCAGGAACACAGTCCAGCACGGGGCTTTCCAAAGGCATTCCCCTGGGTTGTGTCCTCTGCTCGGTATTTACCATCAAACACAAGCCCCGGGCTCCTCTGTTTATCCAGATGTTTTGCTTCATTGTTTGGATGATGGGCCGCAGCTTTTGAGAAATAACGACGTCAGCTTCCTGCTGAGGAATATCTTGAGCCTGTTTGACCCGAAAATGGCAAGAGGATTTTAAAGACGTACTTTTTATGCTTTTTAAGGCAGATGGCCTGAAATTCCTCTGAGTCCCGGCTGTGCCTGCCTGGGCATGAGCATTGATGTGACCTTTTTCCCTGGAGGACTGTTGACGTGGGATGTCTGCACCCCGCAGCTGGTTTTGCTGGGTCAGGGGGATTTTTTTTTGGTGTGAATTTGAGCTGTGGAAAAGAAAGGTGCATTAGCCAGAGCACTCCTTATGGGTCTGCATCGTCTCACCTGTGCGCTGTTGGGAATATTGGGAATAAGGGCATGGGTTTGGTAGTGAAATATTCACATTTTGGACAGGGTCAGTGATTCCCCTCTCTGCACCCATGCTGTTCTGCTTCCTGTAGCACTCCTCCCACTGCCTGGAAGCCCTTCTGCTCACCCCCGAATTCACTCGGGCTGTGCTTTGCTCATGCGCCCACGCTCGTGATCCGGCCCTGGGGTCCCCCGCAGCCCCTCAGATGCTTTGGTGTCGATGTCCGTGACTGATTCCCAGGGCCAGATCTTTGCCCAGAACTGATGCCCTGTTTGTGTGGCTCCTGCAGTCCTGGCTAGCGAATGGAGCTGGTGAGAGAAGCTGGAAAATGAGGATAAAGCCGTGGAAATCGCCCGGTGGTGTCTGCAGGGGCCGGAGCTGACAGCACCAAAGCCGGTGACCTCCGCGTCCCCTGCAGGCAGCTTCTCCTTTGGAAGGACGAGGAGATGAACTCCCTTCAAAGCCTGCTTTGGGGCTATTGTATGGAGTACAATGCGGGGGAAATCAAGCTCTCCTCTTTTCACAGCCAGCCGAGAGCAGCCCCGTAATCACGGGTGACCAGAGCGGATTTGCATGTTAAAAGCAGTGGCTAGGGGCACTTAAAAAGAAGAGAAAACGTATTCATCAAGGCCAGCTCTATCCTTATGAATATTATTATTCCCGGGGCAGTATGGCTCGGACCCCTGAGTGCCACCCCGAATCTGCTCTTGCTCTGCCTCTCCCTATTAATGGTTAATTTGTAATGCTCCGTGTTGTGCCATTGGTGGCTCTGGGAAGGAAGTTGAGTTGCTGGAGCCTGTGGAGTGAGGTGGTGGAAGCAGTGCCCTGGCAGCAGCGAGAGGAGGGCTGTGGGATGCTCTGGAGCTGCTCCCGGTGGTGATGGTTTGAGGGAGACAGGTAGCCCAAAAGAGGGACTGGGGAGATGCTCTGCTCCTGTCCGAGAAGGTGTTTTAGGAGTGCTGGGAAAGCAAACACCCACCACAGCCCCCTGTGAAGGGCTTCTTCACCCAACACCCCCCCTCAGCTGACAAAATCCTGGTTCCTGAGCAGTTTAAATGCCCAAGCCAGGATTAAGGTGCTGAGTGCGTGGCACAAAGTCAAGGGTTTACACAGCAGCAGGGCAGGGCAGGGTTAAGCCTTCCAGAAAATGAGCAGCTGTAAGGCAGAGGGTGGCAAAATTCCGGGGCAGATGGGCTGGGGAAGATGTGGTGTCTCCATTACTAGAAGGCTTTAAGGATGGGAATGATTTAGGTGGAGCATGGGGACAGGTTTCTCTTCTGAGGTCCCTTCCAGCTATATCTTTTATGCTTTTGTGACTGCTGATCACCAAAAAACTTGAAGGCGCTTTAAAAAATAATCCTCAGGCCATGCCCTGCGAGGCTTTCTAGAACAGCTTGATTTAGAGGAGAGAAAAAAAAGAAAGGAAAAACCTAAGTGGGAGCTGCAACCTCTCGCACCTTGGCAGAAGTGACACTGATGTAAGGGAGGTGGAATTTTGCTGGAGTCCGAGGTGAGCCGGGGTGTCAGTGTCCCTGCAACGCCACGTGCCTGGATACAAGGGCAGGGCACGTGAGGGATGTGTGTGGGGTGAGTGTCCCGAGCCTGGGTTCATCAGTGTGAGCTGCAGAGTGTGCCCTGGGTTCCCTGCTCTGGTGCACAAAATTCTGCTGCCTGCCTTGAGGGCAAATTTCTGCTGGCCTGAGCCTTAACTGGGAAAATTGGGATTCTTTGGTTCTTTGCTGGTGCCATCACCCAGTATTAAACTGGTTAAATAAGGTCTCCTAGTGTGGAGCCCTGTTTTCCCATATTTTCTAGTGGAAGTGTTGGCTAGGACAGCCTTTGGTTCCCTGTGGTTCCCAAAAAGCCTGAAAATGGCTCAGTTTGTTTGGCAGCTTTGGCCAAGGATTTTCTTGGAAGCAGCGCCCCATCTTCTAAGCTCTGCCTCTCCCCAAGCCTCCTTTCCATCCTCCCAGCACTTCGGGATACTTCCCTATAAGCTGGGGGCGAATAATTTGATACGAAAGGAGTTAGCAACAAAACGCAGAGACTCGGGGAGGGGTTTGCAGAAATAATCTGTATATTCCAGCTGGCCATAACCAGCCGCTGTCAGGTCTCACTTCTGACCTTTGCTGTGCTCCCTTCCGAGGTTTAGCTCCTTGCCCACCCTTTTGATGGTGCCACAGGCAGAGGGACGTGCCCGAGGCGCCGCGATCCGTGCGTACCTGGAGCCCCGGCAGAGCCCGTTTGCTGGCAGTCTGTGCTCGTGCCTTTAGGGAGAGACAAGAATATGCATTTTAAGATTTGCATAGGAACATGCAGCTGTTCCACCAAAAATGGATAATTGTTCTCCCTGCTGTGAAGTTAAACAATAAGAAGTGCCAAACTGCACTTGCCATTGCTGATTTTGTGCACTCAGCTGCATATTTTATGCATGTAGATTAGTTCCAGATTTATGACGATGGAACTGTTCATGCCTGCGTTAATCGGGCCAGGTTGTAGTTGCTGTGGAAACTACAACTTCGACTTTTACGTTAAGTTCCGTGTTGCATTTAATGCTTTTTTTCTTTTTTTTTTTTCCCTTATTTTTTTAAAGCTTCCCTATATTTAATGCTTTGTGGTGAAAACGGTGAGGGAATCAGCGTCAAAAATAAACATGCCTTTGGGCAGAAAACAAGTTTCAGCAAAGAGAGCAATTTTTCTGGAAAGTTGGGATGTCTGGGAAAATAAGGGTTTGTGATAGAGTGCCACCTTGACCGCAGCTGTATAACTATTATTATAAGTGTGTAACAACTATTATAGGCCCTGCAATACTATAATAAAGAATACAGCTGTGTAACTTATAAATGCCCTGGAAATACAGGACCGAAGCGGTCGGGTCTCTGGATATCCCTCCTGGTGAGCAAAGGGAATTGCTGGTGTGTGTTTGATGTGAAAACAGCGCACAACATTACTGATATTTATTTTTTATCTCCAGAATACCCCCGTGGGCACTCCGATTTTCATCGTGAACGCCACGGACCCGGACCAGGGGGCAGGAGGCAGCGTGCTTTACTCCTTCCAGCCCCCTTCCAACTTCTTTGCCATCGACAGCGGCCGTGGCATCGTGACGGTGATCCGGGAGCTGGACTACGAAGTGACTCAGGCCTACCAGCTCCAGGTGAACGCCACGGTGAGTCTTACCCTGGCTGCGCCATGGCTGGAGGTGTTGTCTGGGGTTTGTTTTATCGCCCTGCTCTGGCAAATCTTCCTTTGGGCCCATCCAGCATTTTCCGCTTAGCGGGGCATTGCAGCAGTGCAGTGTCTGGGTGGTTTCGAGCTGCTGTGGAAATCGGCTGCACCTCTCCAACAGCACCTCACACGTGTCAGGGGCTTCTGCAGGACGGGGACCAGCTCCTGGGTGATGAAACCCTGTACAGGGCATTCAGACCATTCACAGAATCATAGAAAGGTTTGGGTCAGGCACCTGAAAGACCTTCCCATTCCAACCCCCTGCCATGGGCAGGGGCACCTTCCACTACACCAGGCTGCCCCAAGCCCCGTCGAGCCTGGCCTGGAATACTTCCAGGGATGGAACTACATCCACAACTTCCCTGGGCACCCTGTGCCAGTGTCTCACCACCCTCTGAGTGAAGAATCTCTTTGGTACATTGAATTCTCCAGACTCCTTCCTGTACACTGTGGTTTTTTACAAGCGGATTCACCTGTTCAGTTCAGACATCAAGAGCTGAAGTTTGGGTGGACAGAGGAGAAACCAAGGTCTTAATTACAATCAATGCCATCACACTGGAGGGGGACCCTGGGGAGATGCGTCCACCATGGCAAATTCATGCCACCAATCCCTGGTGTTCAGTCTAGGGGGAGCTGGACGATGTGGAGGAGCACTCAGGCAGGAGCTCTGAATGGTGGCTCCTTCCCCACCTCAGACACAACAGAGGAAGGTGAGAGTCAGCCCTACAACACATCTGACCAGCTCTGCGCTCAGGAGAGGGGGAGAAAACCCTCTCTGCCCCCTCCAGGCAGCTGGCTAGAGCTCTTGAAGCATGTGATTTAATCAAGATCATTGTCTTGATGCAGAACCACAAATGTCAGGAGGACAGGGAGGGCTGTGCTTCACTCTGCACCGAGCCCGGGCACTCACGGACTGCAGGGCAAACACCACAACCTCTCAGCCCAAGCTCTGCATGTTCCAGGCTGTGCAGTTTTCCCCAGAAACTTGGTTTTTTTGTTGTTTTCTTTTGAAACGTACCTCGTTTTATTTTTAATACTCCAGTGGGAAGAGGGCCTCTCTATTGTTTGCTTCCTTGCCAGTGTCTGTCGCTGACACACTTTCCTGGGATGTGTTATTGAACTGTCTAGCAGGTTGGAAAATGTGGGACCAAACACAGTTCCTGATGGAAATGTAACTTTCTTCCAGGTTTCTGATTTCCTCAAGGATGCAAGGGTGTCAGCTTGGTCCATCCAGCTCCCTCTGGCCCTGTATCCCAGCAAAGATGAAATGGGGGCATATCTGGTACTTTGTAGAATCCCAGAATGGTTTGGGTTGGAAGGGGTTGTAGAGTCCAGCTCATTCCAACCCCTGCCACGGGGAAGGACAGTTTCTACTATCCCAGGCTGCTCCAAGCCCCATCCAGCCTGGCATTGAACACTTCCAGGCATGGACCATCCACAGCTTCTCTGGGCTACCTGTTACTTGCTCGATAGACTCCTGGCATCCAGGGATTTCCAGCTTAGGGAATCCAGAGACTTAAATGTTGTCTCTGAACTGGGCTGGATGGCAGCTGTGGGAATATCTCCTTGGCTCGGTCAGTGCAGGTAATTCCTAGAGGAAAAGTGATGAGAAACCCCGGGGCAAAGCTGTGCCAGGGAAGGATGAGAGTTGCACCAGTGTGGCAGGAGCTGGAAGATCAAATGCAGATTTTTGCCTGCCTGATGAACAGTTTGCATGGTCCATGGTGGGAAATGGGGTGCTGGTGGGTTCAGGGTGGCTGCAGGCATTGCTGAGGAGCACAGGTGCAAGGCAGGAGTCGTTCCATCCCAGGGAGGAAGGCAGCACGCACAGAAAGAGGCTGGAAAGGACACCAGGAGACAGTCCAGTGAGGAAACTGGACGCACGCTTGCTTTTTCAGTGCTACCTGTGATGCATTAAACAAAATCTAAGAGGTGAAGGGGAGGGGAGGGAACATTATCTGAAGAAACAAAGGGCTTCAACCTGGTAGCAGAGTCGGAATAACCATCCACCCAGGCCACAAACACTGAGCGCTGTAGGTTAAGAGGATAATGTGCAAGCTGTGTTGTTGAACACAGTTTAAATTAACATTAATCTTCTGGCAATCAGTCTTTGCTCAGAGCTGCTCTGGAGGAGTGTGTGGTAACCTCTGATGGTCACCTTCCAGCACAATGCCTGATTGATTCCCTTCCCTCCCTGCGCTCTCTTTACTCCTGCCCTTAGCAAAGGGCTGTGGATGTTGGGGTCACTTTTGGGCACCCAGGGGACAAGACTGCAGCAATAAAACCCCTGGCAGCAGGGCACTGCCAGGGGAAGCTGGTGGCAGTGCCTGCTGCCGTGGCATTGGCTGCTGGAGAAGGGTCATGCTTGGGAAAGAGTCCGAGGCGCTGTCCTGGCGGGATGTGATGGAGTGAAAGGCAGGGGATCATAATCACGGAATGGTTCAGGTGGGAACGGCCACTGAAAGATCATTTAGTCCAACCCCCTGCCATGGCCGGGACACCTCCCACTGTCCCAGGCTGCTCCCAGCCCTGTCCAACCCGGCCTTGGACACTTCCAGGGATCCAGGGGCAGCCACAGCTTCTCTGGGCACCCTGTGCCAGGGCCTCACCACCCTGACAGCCAGGAATTTCTTCCTAATACCTGGTCTAACCCTGCCTTCTTTCAGTTTAAGGCCATTTCCCCATGTCCTGTCCCTCCATGCCCTTGTCCCCAGTCCCTCTCCAGCTTTCTTAGAGCCCCTTTAGGCACTGGAAGGGGCTCTGAGGTCTCCCAGAGCCTCCTCTTCAGCTGATGGAGCCCAAACTGTGTTGAGGTGTCAGCGCTGTGGGTATGAGAGAGGCTGCTGGCACCCACCCCTGGCTCTGACCGTGCAGAGGTACCTTAGGCTGTGTCTGCATTAGGAAGGAATTTACATTTTGAAGTAGATGTTGAACAGCATTGCTGCGTTTTCACTCAAAATGTGATGAAAACTAAATTGGTGTTTGCTTCGTTTGAAAGGGCTGATGCTGCAATGAAATGCATATTGTATTTCAGCTTAGAGGGAGGTGCAGTGGACAATAATTCCAGCAGGTATCTTGAAAAAGAGATGATTACCTCCACTATTCAGAAATCCTGCTCCAGCTACAACCACGAGAGACTTAATGCTGCTGAATAATTGTGTTTTTCTGATAGAAATCCTTTCTCTCCCCTCCCTGCCCCTCGCTTTTTCAAGGACCAAGATAAAAACAAGCCGCTCTCTACTCTGGCCAACCTGGCAATCACCATCACGGACGTGCAGGACATGGACCCCATCTTCATCAACCTGCCCTACAGCACCAACATCTACGAGAACTCGCCTCCGGTAAGGGCTGGGCTTTGTGGGGTTTCCTTCTGAAACAGCACATTTCCAGCCAGATCCGAAATACTCTGCCCCTTTTGAAATAGGCAGCCTAAGCAAGGGGGTTTGGGAAGCCTGCACCCCAAATAAAATCTTTTCTTGAGCGTTTTTCCTGAAATTCTACAAAGGCTTTGTGGTATTCGGAGCAGGCAGTCACCCCGTCTCCTCCCCACGGTCTATCTGCATGCCATTTCCAATAGAGAACTTGAAGGAAAAATCTAAACGTTCCTGAAATGAGGCAGTTTTGAAAATGCCAGAATCATCAGCCATTTCAGCACTTTGAGTCTTTTCCCCCAGGTTTTGCCAAATTGATCCAATCATTTTAGTTCTTCTGAAATTCGGTTTGTCAGCAAACTCGCTGTTTGTGGAAAAACGTCTCCCAGTCTCTAAATACAGCAGGGGTGGGGGGTTTTTTTCCCCCCACAGATGTCAGGGAGCGTGGAGGGCAGCTTGGGCTTTGGGAGCTGTTTGCTGTGCTCCCACCAAGAGCTTTAATCCAAGCACCAGCCCTTCCCTGCAGCATCCACAGCTGTGCATCCCGTCACTTTGTCTACATTTTTGTGTGTGGAAGGAAAAGCCTTCTGCCTTAAAATCATGTCATGGTGGGCATCCACACCACGTGTGCATCCCATAATTTCCTCAGTGCTCTGGATCCCAAATGTGCCTGGTGGCTCCGTTCAGGGGAAGAGGGAACTTCAGCGTGTTTCAGGTTTCAGTTTGTGCCTTTTTATTCACTTTGGAGCAAAGCCCTGACATGGAGCGTGCTGGATCAATAGGGCTGAGTTGTACTGTCACAAATCCCCAAAAAACCAGCTCATTCATGAATTACTCACAAGGTGAAAGTTTTGTTGGTATTAAGGAGTGCTTCTGGGATGGACAGAGTCAGCTGCAGGGAAATAAAACCCCACAAATTAGATCGCACTTAACTAGAGGAAAAAAGCTTTAAATGAAATTAAAGGAATGGAAGTTAAAAATCGTAGACTGCACCACCTTTGTGGAGTGACCTGATATCAAGGAAGGGGAATCCCTTTCAAATAATGATGCATATTAAGGCTCAAGGATCCCTTTGTGTCAATACACCGACGTGCACCACAGTTATTCCTGGAACATTCACTGTTGGGAAAGCAGCAAATAACCACCCTGTGACCTGGTACAGGAAATGGAGGAAGGAATTCTCACCAGGTTTAGGGATTTTCATTTCTCTTGGCCACGTGCAGCATCTCCAAAGGCACTGAGGTATCCGAGATGGATAAGTGCCACCAGAAACATGGTGAAGAGGAAGATTGCTGGAGGTGGGGTCTCCTTTGAGTGGTGTCACCCTCTGATAAGCACCCAGATTTCCAGCTTTCCTGGGAGAAATTCCAGTGCTGAAACAAGGATGTGATTTGCTCTGGCAAGCCTGGGTTTTGACAGAGAGTCGTTTGATTGGAAAAGACCTCAAAGATCATCAAGTCCAACCGTTAATTATGTGCATTTTTGGTCTCCCAGTGGAAATCTTCTCATCAGCTCTGCCCTACCCCCTGAGCCATGTGTAGAGTGAATGTCTTGGTTATCAAAATGATAACCACAGATTTGGGCGGGGAGGCTGGGCTTGGCCAGCTCCCATCCAAAACCAGGCTTGCAGGCCAAAGCAAGAGGCTGCAGTGCATTTTTGGGTGATGGTGACCCTGACGCGGGACTCAGCAGGTCAAAATGTGCTCAAGGCGTCTCATCCCAGCAGCAGATCCGCGGAGCTGCTGCTCCACGCGTCCGCTCCCCGTCTCTCTTCCTTCTCTTTTTATCTGTGGTGCACAGCATGTCTGTGTTCCCCTATCAGTGTATCAGGCGAGAATACCTCATCTGCAGTGTATACATTACCAAATAAAATCCTTCTTATTTGGGATTATTGCATCAAATTTTAATTTCCTCACTCGAGTAACAGCATGTCAGCCGGCCCGTCAGTGGAGAGCCGATAGAAGGTGAAAAGAGTGGATAAACTGCAGCAAATTACCGCAAACAGATCTCTATCAGCCCTTTGACTGGAATTGACTGGAATTAAGAAGTGAGAAATGGGATTTTTTTTGCCGTGGCAGCTTTCTGAAGCGCTCCCCCCTCCTCCTCCTGCTGCAACGCTGGGCTGCGCTTCGCCTTTCAAGTCCCTAATCCTGTAAGAGAAGAAGAAGAAAAAGGGGTGGAGGGCCACGAGAGGGGAGAGAAGTGCAGTTGTAGCTCTTATTTCTCTCAGGTCGGGATCTGGGAGCATAATTGAGAAGCATTTTGGGCAGGTGCTTATTCTGACTCTGAGAAGAAAGCAATTTCTTATCGGGCAAAGGAAGAGGACGCAGCGGGGAGCGACTCTGCTGTCCCTGGAGGTGTTGTATCTCCTTTCTTGATGTTGTTTATCATCCCAGCACGGCTCAGACAGCTCTCCCAGGGCATCTGAGTGCACCTGCAGCTGTGGCAAAGCTCGGCGGCATGTCTTTCATCCTCAAGAGGTTTTTTGGGTGTCTGTCCTCACAGCAGCTGTAGACTGGGTGGCGTGGTTGACGTTGAATGTCATGGAAAGGAAGGGTTGTCAAGCACTGGCACAGGCTGCCCAGGGAAGTGTGGAATCACCATCCCTGGAGCGATCTGAAAGACACGTGGATGTGGCACCTGGGGACACGGGTTAGTGGTGGCCTTGGCAGTGCTGGGGGAGTGGCTGGACTCTGATCTCAGAAGGCTTTTCCAGCCTAGATGATTCTGTGATGCCATGTCCTCCAGACAAATTGATAGGGGCTGGAGGAGAGGGGCCATTCCCCTTGCAGAGCTGCTGTGGTTCTGATGAGCCCCTGCTTCTGCACCTCAGCTGCTGCACAGTGCAGGCAGTGCTGCAGCTTCCTTTGGGGTGAAAGAGGAGGAATCCACTCTCCAGGAGACAAGCTGAGGGCTGGGAACCTGTGCTTCATCCCACAGGGAGCCACGTGCAGGCAGGAGTGGGGCCAGACCCTGCTGGCACATGGCCTCAACACCAGCAGCTGTGTTCCCTTGCAGTGGAATGGTATAGATACATGTCAAACATCATTAGAAGAGTTTTAATTCTTCAGCACCATCCCGCTGCTCCTCAGAAACTCCTTGAGTTGGAGAAATAATGTAGAATCAGTGCTGCTTTTGCCCTAGAGTCTCAGTAGCTCTGAGTTAATTCTTTCTTACAATATTTCCAGCCCATCAGTGTGAACACTTTATTAAAAGCTCAGGGTTTTATTAAAAAAGGATTGATTTACCCCTGCCCCTCTTCAAAAAACCCTCAGATTTTGTTTGGATAATGTGCCATTCTTTATTTTCTTTGCCTTCTTTTAAGCATAGGCTTTCCCAGATTATTACTTTTCTAAACCTTCTTCCTCCTTCCCCAGAGGGGAAGAGTTAATCTGTTCTCTCTGTACCCTCCAGCCGAGCCCTCTCCTCGCAGCCACTGCTGTCTGCAGTAGGCAGGCGAGGTGTGACTTGTTTTAAGAGGAAAGTCAGGAATATTTGGGAGTTTCTAAGATCTGCAGGGTCTTGCCACAGACACACAGGGCAGAGCAGCTGGTGCTGGAAGTCAGCCTGGGGTTTCAGTGAGTGAGTGGCAGCCTTGCCAGGTGTGTTTGGCTGGAGAATGTGGGAGGGTCCCCTCCGATTCAGGGGTGCAGGTGGCTGCCCTTGCTGCAGCAAGACATGGACAGGGAAAGGAATGGTGGTGTGGTGCCCTTTGGAATTGTTGTGATGTGGTGGATGAGAGGGCAATCGTTGCCATTGTGGTGTGACTCCAGCACTCCTCACTACAAAGTCAATCTGTACCACATGGATGTTATTCCTACCCTGTGCCACTTGTCCAGCCCCTTCCCGGAACGTTCAGGATTGCTCCCAAACACTGTGGATGTTCAGGAAGGGATCATCCATCCCCATGCCAGTCTTCTGGACATCGGAAGAGTCTTGTGAAGGACCTGTCAGGAAGGATGGAAACCAGGTGGGATGTGAAGGACCCTGCTATGGTTCCAGGAGATGGCATCCATGGATGGTGGGGAGCCCAGCACCACTCCGACACCTGTTCCTTGGACACTGGTGAAACGTGGCACGTCCCCAGGAGGGGCTTGTGGCGCAGGAGGGGAAACACAGGGGGCTACAGGGAGAACGGGGGGAGCCCCAGCGCCAAAACCCAGCAGCGGGATGTCATCATCACAGGTCTGCCAAGGACAGAGGGTGAACCTCAGCGTGGTCCCTCTCAGCCATCATTCCTGCGATCAAATGTCTGGATAATTTCCTTCCCGTGGGCATCTCTGTGGCACGCGCTGCTGAGATATCCGAATGAGATTCCCCCTCCACCCCTCCCGAACTTCCCCTGCTGCCACAGCCGCGCTCATCCCTTTATCTCTGCCTCCAGCCCTTCCCCTTGGCTCCTCCAGGAGGGACCTCTCCCGCAGATAGAGCGGCCCATTGCTATTCCCCAGCCATCACAGGGGCCCTGCCTGCTCCCGCGGCTGCCTGCGCTCTGCAGGAGACGATTCCCATTCCGTGCCGCTCCCGAGCTGTGTGACAGGTGACGAGCGAGCTCTCAGCCAGACCTGGAGCCTTCACCCACCGCCCTTCCATGGGGGAGCTCCCGCCTTGCCAGGGAGGGGAGGGGGCTCACATCTGTCCCGAGGGCACAGGAGATTAAAGATTGCATGGAGTTTGATCCTGCTGAATATGAGTATAATCTATAATACAATACATAATATTTAATAATGCATATAATGCAATATATAGTATATAATGCAATCATATATATTATGCTATATATTATAGCGTAGTTCAAGGTATAATATATTATAATTTAAGCAAAACTGTGCTGGGACAGAGCACACTGAAATGCATCACCCTTTTTTTTCCCCTCCACTTTGCCCTGCCCTCCTTTCCACGTCCCCTGTTCTGCTTTCCCACCTGCTCCTTCCCCACTTTTCCTGTGCTTTTTCTCTCTCCGTGCTCCTTGGGAAAGCACAGTTATTGTCAGTAATTTAGAGGCTCTCCGGGCGGCTGCTGAGCCTCACCAGCCGAGTGCTGCTCAGAGGCCACTGACCTGGGATTTATGGCTAATATTCTCAGTTAATAACATGGATTTACTTAAGGAGTCCGTTGAAATGCCCTCGGAGATCAGGGAACGGGCAGCCTGCCTGGCCCTGGGAGCCTTCTTTACGGCCAGCAGCGGCATTGAGCCCACAGGGACACGGATCTGGAAGCCAGGGAAGACGGCAAGTCCCTGCTTTCCACTGGTGATGTTTCTGCCACGGCTTTCCCTTTGGCCTTCAAATGATGAATTGCGGGGCAAGCACGAGGCTGCCGACCCGCTCTGCTCCCTCGTTAGATATGCAAACGCCTCTGCTGACATTTCCTTTGAGGGGAGAAAAAAAAAAATTAAAAAATTTGCTGCTTTCCTCACTGTTAATAAGCCAATGAAAACAAGAACAGCTGAGTTGTAAATTTTTTCACACTACATTAATTACGGGCATGTGCATGTGTTGGTATTCACAGGGGCTCTCTGCACTGCGGCGGGGGAAGTTGACTTATGGAGCAGGATATTTTTATGTCAAGAGCTAAACAAGAATTTTGGGTGCCTTTTATGTTCTTCTTGTCAGTTTTGGGGGGACTCCTGGATCTTTCTGCTGGGCTGTAGGAACGGTGCATCCTGCAGGATGGAGGATGTGGTGGGTGAGCTGGCAGTTGCAGAAGCTCCTGCCTGTGGGCAGTCCCTGGTTCTCAGCATCTGTCCAACCCTCCTCCTCCTCCTTGAGGGTTTCAGGTAAAATCTCTGCAGCTCAGTTGTGCAGCTGGATGCTGATGGTCAGCGTGAGCATCCCTTATTGCTCGGGGTGCCTCATTTGAGGAACACAGTGGGAGAAGAGGACAGGTTGAAATTGGGAAGCCAGTGGTTAAACTGGTGTAGTGACCAGCTGAAGGTCATGGTGAAAGGGATTTGTTGCTTTTGGTTCCTGAGGGGTGCAGAGTGAAAATCCCTGAGGCAGAGGAGCACGCACTGTTGCCTGTCAGCTGTGAAGCTGTGAGAGTGCTTAACCTGGCTTTCCCAAGGCTGCATCTTCAGTTCTTCCTTCCTCTTCTTCCTTGAGCACCGATAGCTGTGCTTGTCACACTGACCTTGCCTCAAATGCTGCTCCCGTGGGCAGGGGAGCAGAGCACAGGGACAGAGCCCGGTGGGGCTCTCTGCAGTCGCTGTGGGGTACAAACCTTCTGCACAGTGAAGCTCATCCTGCTCAGGGCTTTGCTTAGAGGACGTGTCCTCCTCCTGGTCATGCCCTCAGCATTCCCAGCTACATCCTGGGGTGGGTTAGCAGAGTTCCGCAGCTCGCGCTGGAGCGATGAGTGGTGAGCCTGAGCTGCCCCGAGGGCAGGCGATGGGGCTCCTCCATGACCTGCCATGTCCTAGGACAGGTTATCCCTCGGCACCTGGCCCACGGTGATGGGTGCAGGACATTCTGGGAGCCCCGGCAGTGCTGTGACCCCTGTCCCTCCCCAGGGTACCACCGTGCGGATGATAACGGCCATCGACCAGGACAAGGGACGTCCCCGGGGCATCGGCTACACCATCGTCTCGGGTGAGTCCTGGGGGACACGGAGGGGAAACCAGCAGGGATGGGTGGAGGGGATAGCCCTGCAAGATGTCTTTGTACACCCTGACACCTAGTGCCTGGGAAATCAGGGAGTCATAGGATGATTTAGGTTGGAAGAGACCTCAAAGATCATTGTTCCAACCCCCCTGCCACGGGCAGGGACACCTTCCACTAGACCAGGCTGCTCCAGGCAAATCTGACAATATCTCACGTTGGAACCTTTCACTCCCAATCACGAGCCACAAACAGCTCGGCTTCACACAACACCACGGAGGGGATTTTTTGGTTAGGGAGGGAATGGCACTGGTGATGGACTGAACGGCTCCTGGTGGTTTCTGTGGTGTTTCCCAAAAGCTTCGGAAGCAAGAGTTGGGTCCTTGAAGGTGCAGAGCTAGAGAATGAAGGTTAATTAAAGTGGTGGTGGCTTTCTGCCTTCTGACAGGCACATGGATTGATCCTGCCTTTGCAGTCTGGCTCTGAAGCCTTCCTGGTGTGGATGAGTGGATCATTGCTGGGCATTTCTTGGCTCCTTTGGCTCCGTAGCCTGAGGGCCTCTTCCGATGGCAGCAGGGCCAGGGCAGGCTGGGGAGGGGTTTCCGGATAAAACAGAGCTGCCTTATGGAAAGGCCAGTTTTGGGGGGCTGGGCCTGTTCATTTAAGATGCCTTGAGCTCAGTGATCTCTGCCAGACCCCAGCAGACTTTGATGTTCACAGGGCTGCAGCCAGATGCGGCTTTGGTGAGGACAGACAGACTGCTTGAGGTGGCCTAGGAGTGAGGGACCAGCTTGGTGGGCGTGGGTTGTAACCCCATTCCTGGCCTCACTTTTGAGGGGGCTTCTTCCCAGCAAGAGATGGCAGCAGTGCCTCCCTCCCCGCTGTGCCACGTGCTCCGGGTGCTGCCTACACGTGCAGGAATAATTTCCCAGTTTCTCTTCCTTAAAGCCCAGCCATTTCAAACCCTCTTTTAATCAGCCTCGAGGGTCAAGGTGATTTCACCCTGGCTTTCAAGTCCACTGATCCTGACTGCAAGTATCCAGCCTTTGAAGATGCGAGGATTATTTATTCCTCTAATTCCCTCTGCAATTTATTCGAGAGATTCTCCCAGATTGTGGGTATCAGCTGGCCAAGGTGCAGCAGGGACTGTCTTTTGGCTGACATGGGATCTTTTTCACTGGAGACTGGACTGAAACATCAATCTGATTTTGCAGAGGTTGCTGTATTATGGTGAGGATGGCAAAACAGCTGTCAGCCTGGCCATCCTGGATGGGGCAGTGGGATGGTAGAAGGGGAATCAGGATGCTCTGGGATCCAGGTGGAATATGGAGAGACCTGCAGGCAGATCAGTGCACAGAGCCTGGCATCTGCTCGTGTATCCCAGGAGCTTAACCCCTGCCCCCAGTCCTGCCTGGTGGGGGTAGCTCTCCTACCAGAGGATCCAGCAGAACAGATCGAAGAGCGATTAAACTACTTTGCACTATTATTTTTTTTCCCCAAACATGAGAATTACAAAGTGTTTTCCTAGCTGGCCAGGAATCCTTTCCCTGTTGTCACCAGGGTCTTGTGGAGAAGGGGTTGGATGGGGAGGATCAGCCTGTGGACAGAGCTGATGTTACTTTCTGATGTCTGAGAGTCCAGACACGGGACTGGCATTTAATGCACTTCCAAAATCCTGCTCACCCAAGGCAAGCCTTTTTTTTTTTTTTTGGCAGGCAGGTAAAGCCTAATTAATTTCTCATTATCCTCAATCACGATGGTAAAGGTCAGCAAGCAGATTTTTGTGCCTGAGCTGGAAAATTTTTATGGCAATTTTGCAAAAAAAAAAAAAAAAAGCCTAACATATGGGAATGAGGAAGCAAATTAAATTAGAAACTGACCGTAAGCAAAAGTGAAAGTGGCTGGTGGAAGTAGTAATTATACCTGGCTCTTCAGCTCCCTTCCAGGATGGGAGGTGGCAGTGATACTGCTCCCACTTCCCTGCAGGGATGGGTGATGCCTTTTCCCGGCTCTCACGGCTTTTTGGGCACAGGGTTAGTGTGTGGCTGATCTGGTTTTGCCTTTTGGGCTTGTCTGTAGAGCAGGAGAGAGCTGAGAAGCAACCTGGCCGTTTGTCATGCCTTTGGTGTTAATACCTAAAGCATTGGTATGATTTGGAGGTGGGGTTTAAAAATCAGTTTGGAATTGCCACCATCCTGTTTGGCTCCTTCCCTGGGGCAGCCACGTCTGGGGACGTACTGCAGCAGCTCTTATTTATACAGCTATCTCCAGCACAAGGTCCTCCCGTGACAGGAACACAATAAAACTAAAAGATTAACCATAACCACATAAAATAAGCCCTGAGATCTAGCTTTATGCCTCCAGCTTACAAAGCTGTTAAGGCTGAGATGACGGAGGAGCACGGGTGTAGCTGTGCCATGGCTTTGGCTGCTTGTCCTGCCGGCACTGGGAATCATTTCCATACCTAATAGGGAAAAGCCATTCAGTTGTTTCTGCGCCTTCCCTCCCATCAGGGTGTTTGAACTCCAGGAAAATGAACTTTTTCTCCTCACACTTTGCAAGGAGCGGGCTCACTGCCCCGCTGAGAAAGAAATCCAAATTGAGACCTCACAATTCATGCCCCTCACACCAACAGGCTGGTCAGTGCCAGGGCTCCCGTCACTCCAAAGGGTGTTCCTGCTGCTTTTCCTGTGGCCAAAACCCGGTGAAGCCTTCCCTCCCCGGCTGCAGTGACAGGCTGGAGATGCTCAGCCGCTGAGGTCAGGACTCTGTTTGAAGGACAGATAATTAATCCAGCAAAGTAATCCACAGCTCCTTTTTGGCAGATTTATGGAGATAGCCTCTGTACCGGGGACTCTGCCTCATCATCTTTCATTTCCCAGGCAAAGCGAGTGACTTGTTGTATAACACGGCCAGTTCTAGATAAGGCTTTTCATTTAGGGGAACTCTCCGGGCTAACAGAGATTGATTTTCCCGGCGGAAGTCGGGAGGGCCCTGGCGTTTTGGGCAGGATCAGCCCTGCAGACGGCAGTGTGTTTTCACATTTGCTGCCGCCGCGCATCGCCTGGGGCACGGGGAATCCTCTGGCTCTCTAAGAGAAGGATTTTTAGCGTGAGTTAAAAGGCAATTTCATTAATAGGTAGGAGGAGACTCTGGCCCGCGAGCTCTTATTAGGAAAACGCACTGACTCACATGTTGCTCGCTAGCAGTAAACTCTGGGCTTCCTTTATTTCCAGGATAATCAGGAGACTTGGAGTTTCCTGGCAGGAGGATGTGAAGGTGACCGGTGCTGCTTGGGCGGGCGCTGAAGGGTTAACCCTGGGGAAAGGGTCCCAGACGTCAGTCTCTGCCTGCCTGACACATTTCAGGTGCGGTGATGGATGGGCAATGGGAGATTGCACAAGGGCAATCCATATGTCCTTCCTGGGGCTTGGAAAGTCCTTCAGGAGAGAGGGGAGTGAGCACGGGCTTTCGGTCAGAGCTGCTCCTTAGGGTTGTTCGCAAACCCTTAGGGTGGGGTTTTCTCCCCCAAGTGGATTATTTTAGGAGACTGATGCAGTTTCTGGCAAAGCCTCTCTTCCTTAAGCTGGTGCCTCTCGAGGGAAACACTAATTAAAAATCATCATTTGCACAATGCAATAGAAGTGTGAGTTACAATAGTGTGAGGAAAGCTGAAAAGCATTGTTCTCCATCTTCTGGATTTCTTGTTAAGGAATAAAATGTCATATATAATTTGTTTTTCTATATAAAATATATATATGAGTAATAATCAATGCAGTAGCTCTCAGAACATGTTTCCTGTGCTAGTAACAGAGCCAGAGTGCCCCACTGCCTTCCTTATGAAAGTGCAGCATGAATCCTTGAGGAAAGGCCAAGTGGCCAAAGAGGTCTCCAGGCCCTCAGCTGCTGACATCGCCCTCCCTAGCTTGACCTTCTTAATGAAGAAGGCAGAGCAAAGCAAACCACTTCCCTAAAACCCTTAACCCGGACATCAGGGAGAACCCTTGGAAGTGGGGACCTGCTCATTTTGCTGTTCCCTACATTGCACCAGCTTTTTCCCACATTCGCCTCGCTCGGTGAAGTACCGGGGTGTTAAAGCCCTCATAAATTACACCTGCTGGGAGGGCCTTCCAGCGTGATTTAAAGGCAGCCATCATAGCAGAACATTTCTGTAGGAGGACACGCTGATGGGTGGAAAAGTGCCTTGCACCGAGTTATCCATCAAAAGCTGTTTTTCCCACCCTGCCAGTGCAAGGGGATGAGGCAGCACAAAGCAAAGATGGTGGCTGCGGTCACAGCCCCCCTTTCCTTGGCTCAGTTGCTCCCCATCTTTCTCCACACTCTTAATGACGTTCTGTCATCACATTGGCACCTGGCTTTGGCTCCCTGGCAATCCAGGAATCACTGGAAAGAGGTATGATTGGGATAATGGTTTGCATGGCAGGTGGTCCCCGCAGCAAATGGCCCTCGGTAATTAAAATGATACATCCCCTTTTATGTGTAAATAGGAAACAAAAGCATATTTTCTGTTTAATTTCTGGGACTTCCCATTTCACTTCTTGGGATTTAATGTGCACTGAAGGCTGAGGAACCTGGTCTAGTGGGAGATGTCCCTGCCTGTGGCAGGGGCTTGGAATGAGATGGTCTTTAAGGTCCTTTCCAACCCAAACCAGTCTGGGATTCAATGTTGACAACCAGCGGAGAAGGGTGAACCTGCACCACCTCTGTTCATGTTAGGGCTAGAAAAAAACAACTGGTTCTGAGATGGTTTTCAATGGAGGAATTTCAGAAAGCTGTGGAGCCTGGAGATGTGAGGTTTGTGTCAAAAAGCCCATTTTAGATGACGTGGGGGGATGATGATTGGTCCAAGACGCAGCATCCTTTTGTGTGAGGAATTACACTCAGAGCAGAAACTTTGCAGTTCTCTTCTCTGGTACTTGGCCACAGCTCCCAGGAAATTTGGGAGGAGGATTGCACCTTGGGTGATAAATATCTCCTTTAATTTCCTTGTACTGTACCTTCCGTTCTGAAAAAGGGAACTGTCTGAGCTCCTTTTGTGGCTCTGCGAGATCAGGAGTTCTGCTGGTTGGGCTAGAATGGACAAATCCTTTGGGAAAGATGCTCAAAAGGCCTGTCTGCAGAGCAGGCATGTGAGAAGGAGCACTGGCACATGGCTTTGGGCTCGGATCTGTTATCCCAGAGAGCTGCGTCTTCCCAGAAGAGCAGCAAGCCAAAGTCCCGAGCGGGATAAAGCTCCACTGTTTTATACAGCAACTCGATTTCCCGGACAGCTCAGGTTGTAACAACCCCTTTTCCTCTGGAAATGACCTGTTGCCTTTGCATTTAAGCACAGGGCAAGGTCCCTGCCCTGGCAGTGCTTCCCTGCCTACGGCCGGGGGCAGAAACTCAAGGTGAGGAGCAGCGAGGTGCTGGCTGGCGGCAGCTGATGGACTATTTATACGCTAATAACTGTGTCTGTTGCTGACTCCATGAACCACATCCAACGGCATCTATTTCGGTGCCGAGGAGCCCTGACGGAGCACATTTTGATTAATAAATTATCCGGAGCAAGGTGTGTGATGGGTTCCCCTTTCACATCTCATGAAAGTCACCCGCTCCAAGTTCAGCGGCTGCTTCCCGACGTGAGCGGCCCTTCCTGGAGAGGGGGGTGGGAATGTTATCCTGCCCAGGGCAAACAGCTTGCCCTGACTGACAGGCAGCTCTTCACTAGAGCGGGGCAGCAGTAGCTGCATCTCTCCCTCCAAGGAATTTGAGTGGTGCTCAAAGGCTAAAGGGGTAGGGAGGAAGGAGGAGATATTGATGTCTCTTTTTTTTCCCTTTTTTTTTTTTCCCTTTTTCTTTCCCCCCTTCTCTGGGTTCGAGCCAGTACTTTTAATGGCCTTTTTAAACTGAGAGCTTGGCTGAGGGCAATTAAACATTATGGCTCTCATCTATAAAACCCCTCGTTATAGCAGTGTTTCTCCAAAAGGATGCCTATGCCACCATCCGTTCCTCAATGAGCCTGGAAAAACACTCGGAATGGGCTCCTGTGATCCATCCCGTTGCTCCCAACCCGGCATCCTGTCAGTCCCTGCCTTCCCTGGCCCCTGTCCGGCGGTAGTGTGTGCAGGAGCTGCTGCTGTCCCTGTGCCTGCACACGGACAGACTGATGGGGAACTTCTCCTTCTGCTTGACCTGTGTCAGAACAAAAAGCTGGGTTTGTGCATCCTGAGCACTGTGATCCTTGCCCCGTGGGAGCCACAAGTCTGCCAGGAATGGATTCATACTGCTGTCACAAAGTTCTCAAATTTTTTTGTTGTTGTTCTGATATTTAGAACATTTTCTGCCTTGTTTTCCTTCTCTCTGCACCCCATTTTGCTGCTCAGCCTTTCCCTTCCCATCCTTTAATTTCTGCCCCATCCCTGTGTATCCCTCTGGTCTCTCCAGAGAGAGGAAAGACAAAATTGACTAATTTCCCCCCACCTTATTTTTTTCCCCCTTGTTCTCAGGAAAGCGAAGGCACATGAAGGTGAATAGAGAGATTTTGGCAAGGAAAATGTCTCTGGAAATGGGCCTTGTTCAGCAGTGTGAGTGCTTCAGCAAGGATCACTGGTCAGAGCAGTGAGGAAGTGGTGGTTGGAGAGGTATTGTAGAGGAAATTATGAAAGTCCTCTGAGGGATAAGTTTGGAGACACCTCTTCCCCTAAATTTGCAAATTTTCAAAGCCAAGAATTCTCTGCTAGTAGAAAGGAAGCTCCAGTGGGCATAGGATGAGTATCTGATGGTGTTGGGGAGGCTGAGCTGGAGAAAAGCCTCTGGTCTGCAGCCTGGGAGGCCTTTGGGTCTCCAATTTAGTTGCCCATCCTTCAAAAAGTGGCTGTGGTCAAATATGAAATGCATAACCATCTTTAGGACATGGAACACAGCGCTGTGTTCAGTCAAATTCCTGCCCTATTGACCTAATTCCACTAAATTCCATTGTTCCTGCATTTTATTACACTTTCTATTAGGGGGAGGTGACCCCGAGGCATAAACTTTACCATGGCAACCTGGTATTGTGGAGCGTTTTAAATGCCTCGCAGCACAGTCCAATCCATCTCGTGGAGTGTCCTTCAAAGCCGGGCTCGGCAGAAGCTTCAGGAGTCAGCCATAAATTACAGCGCAGAAGTGGGAAGTGAGGACAGAAAGAGGGGAATTGTCCGAGGGAGGAGACTGGAAAGATTAGGAAAATAAACCCGCAAGGCCGTTGCTGATATTTTAAGTAGCCTGGCATCAGCTCATGAGGCTGGTGAGCGGTCAGCGGGGCATTGCGGGTGGAGAGAAGAGAGGAGCAAGGACAGGAACGGGAGGAATTCAGCCCAGGAGGAAGAGAGAATGGCTCAGTAATGGGGAGAAAGGTGCTAAGGCACTTAGGGCTCTGGGAGAGAGAGGGGAGGCCAGGTGGCTCCCGGGGTGGGAGGGAGGGGACGGCTGGACTTGGAGGCTTTGGCCATCCCGAGAAAGGTGCAACTGTGAGCAAACAGAGGTTGGAGGGGAATGAGGCGGATGCTGAATGATGGGAAACAACTTTCTGTGGCAGCAGATCTGTCTTGCAGCTCCCTTCCAGGGAAATGACAAATGCTGTGTGTGTTTCGTTCATGCTGAGATGTATTGAGAAGACAGGATTTATTTTTTACTTCCTTTTGCCTGGGATGACTGGAATGTACCTGCAGGGTTTCCTGGCTCCCATCTGGGGCTGGATCAGGGGTTTCTGCGTGCCTTGAGATGCTGAGGGGAGCTGAGTGGGTGACCATATGCCTGGATATAACCTCCCTGGTCATCACTAATTCAGCAGCCTGCTCTGGTTGTGTGTCAGGCTGGTGTCAGGTGTCCCAGGCTCCACACACCAACTGCCTGCTTTTGTCTGGCTCGCAGGGAGAGCACCTGCAGTTGTCACAAGCGCATTCCCAGGGCAGGACATTGTCCTTTCAGTGTCTGCAGGCCATGAGACTCGAGTGTTGGCTTAACCCTCCCTGGGTGTCTGATTCCAGAGGAGGATTCCAGCTGGGGATGGGCTGGTCCGTGGAGGCAGCCCAGCCCTCCGTGGGCATCCTGGCTGGTTGTTTGCACGTAGGGAGAGACACAGAGGCCAAATTTGGTTCAAGCAGAGGAAAACCAGGCAGCTGCACAAGGTCAACACATCTGGCAAGAGCATAAAAGCAGGGCAAGTGCGTACACCACTTTGCTGATACTTTCACTGGCTTCAAATACACCCAGCTAAGAAATCCCTGAGCTTTGTGAGGCTTCTCTGTTATTTGGTAGAATTTTTTTATTTCTTTAAGCTCTGCAGACTCTCCTTGAATACGTGTGGACTTGTATCCCCCTCAGCGCCCTCTGGCAAGAGGCCCCACAGTAAAACCACTGCCTGCTACGTGGAGAACTCCTTGTGAGCTCCGTCCTCCCTGTGATCCTGATGTCCCTTAGCTCCTGTATTTTAGGAGAGAGGCCATGCAAACCCTGGGGATACAGCACCCTGCAAATGCAGGTGGTCACTCAGAGGGGAGCAGCTAGATTTGCTCCTGCTTTCAGCTTTGCTGTTGCATATTTTAATAACTAAAACCCTTTGAAATTTTTCAGCTGCCTCCAGCATGGACAGCTTTTGGCTGTGGAAGGAGAGCCCTATTTTGAGCCCTAAGCCGGGGCAGGTGAGAGGAGGAGAGGAGTGTTACAGCCATGACATTTTAAAGCGCATTGGAATGGTGTGCCAGGGTCCTAGAGCCCACTGCAGCCTGTGGGAGTTCGTGTCCTCCTGCTTCCCTCCCTGTTGCCGCCAGCACTTTTGGGATCAGCTGTGCCAGCGGCTTGTGCTCACGTCCCTGTTATTTTTCCTCAGGTAACACCAACAGCATCTTTGCACTGGACTACATCAGCGGAGCCTTAACCCTGAACGGGCCCCTGGACCGGGAAAATCCCTTCTACAGCGCTGGATTCATCCTCACAGTGAAGGTGAGACCTCCTCCAGCCAGGAAGCACATTGAGAGAGCAGGATGGGGAGGGCATCCTGCCTGGGGACAGCCCTTTCCAGGTAGTGCTGCAAACCTGGGATAAGTTGTTCTCATGGGTACCCAGAGCCATGATGTGCTGGCCAAGGCAGGTGAGATGTTAATTAAACACAGCCCCCTTGTCTGGTGGCCCGAAACGTGATTCACTCAATATGGGTGTGGAAGGGCGTTTTTGGTGTCTGGCCTGTGGCTGTGCCTGCTGGCAGCACACGGGTACGCCAGGGTTGCACATAGCACCAGGCACATACTCAGGCACCTGAATCATGCCTACTTTTGCCTGTTTCCCCTCTTTCTCCCCACCAGAACCCTGATAAACATGACATTTTGTCTTGTCAGCAGGCAGTGGTGTAACAGGGCATTATCCATGCCGGCCTGGCGCGGCTGATGCTGGAAGTTGCCTTGTCAAGAAAAGGCACTGGAGCGTGGCTTTCCAGCCCCACCAGCCCCACCTGAGAGCGGCTCCCTGGCTCTGCTCACAGCCCTGTAATTAAAATCAATACCAAGCTGGGCAGCTGGTTGGAAACACATTTAGAAGTATAGATTCTGCTGGGCCGGGGTGGGGAAAAATCAGCAGTGTAGGAAGGGTCATTGATTGGGAGGGAGGGAGGGAGGCAGGCAGCCAGCACATCGCCTTCTTGTTTGGGTAAGTGTGATGCTTTCTTGGAGGGGGGCAAAGGGACAAGAATCGCCCCTCTAGGTCCCAGACAGTTCATACCGTGGGGCTTTGCGTGTGAGGAAAACATCCTCACCCACCCCTGGTGTCTTTTCATTCAGGCTTTTATGGTTTCAAAAATCAAGAGAGGGAGGATTGTCTGGTTTTAATAGGGACAAAAATATCTGTTTAATCTTGGAAAGGTTTGCAAGCCTGAAAACTTGCCCGTTTTCCTCCCTGCATGATAATGGAGTTCCAACCATGTTCTGTGGATCTGATAGATTTCTGTGTCCTCTCCCCACAAACTTCGCATCCTCCCGCAAATGCCAGCTCTCTGCGTCCCACATCCCCAGGACCCAAAATGTTCTCTGCTGCACTCATCCTGGAGCACACAGTGAAAATACAGCTGGATTGCTCCTCGCTGGGATCAGCCTGTTCTGCTGTTGTGTGCAGAAGCAGTGAATAGCAATGAGCCGTGTGGGTCGTGATAGCCTTGCTTTTCCATGCCCACAGCAAAGCAAGATTATCCAAAGGACAAGAGGAGGGACTCAGCTTGAAAAGGCTGCTTCACGAGTCATGCTTCTCTGGCATTAAAATCTGTACTCTTTCCTTTTGGGAAGGCAGAATTAGAGTCCTTCTTGAGACAGAGGTGTGATGCGAACTCATGACTCAGCTCTGTATTTAGACACGTGTTGCCAAACCTATTTTAAGGTCTAAATCTTCTTTTCCTCTGGTGCCCTAGTTTTGCATCCCTGTTTTTTAACATACTGTGTGGTTCACTGTCAGCTCCCAGTCCCACCTCAGGGATGGCCAAGGAGAGAGCAGAAGTGCTCTTTGCTCCATTAAGCCTTCCCTTATTTTGAGAGATGTCCCCTTCATCCCACAAGGGGCATTCCTTTTGTTTAAATGCTTGGGAAAATCTCTTCTTTTTTCTTGTGTGATTCTGGATCCTGCCAACCTGTTGCACGATAGAGAACTTGGCCACAGCCATCCTGAGGGAAATGTTAAACCCCTGGGAAGTTTTGTGAGTGTTGTGGAACCGAAGCATGGGTGATGGGAGAGCTGGACCAACATTGCTGGGTGTTAATGGGACAATGGCAGAGCCAGTTGGGCATCCTTCTGTGGCAAACTGGAGGAAGAAAAAGCTGCAAGAGTCTCTCATCACGCCATGCACGCTTCCTTTTGCATTCATTCATTCTGGAGACTAAAGGCTGCCCTGTTTTCTGTCCTTGCAGGGGACAGAGCTGAACGATGACCGCACTCCCTCCAACGCCAGCGTCACCACCACCTTCAACATCCTGGTCATTGACATCAACGACAACGCGCCCGAGTTCAACAGCTCCGAGTACAGTGTGGCCATCCCAGAGCTGGCCCAGGTGGGCTTTGCCCTTCCCCTCTTCATCCAGGTGCAGGACAAGGATGAGGTGAGGTATCCTGTCCCTCCTTTGCGGGGTTTGGTTTGGGGTGTGCAGGGGAGAAGTGACTGAGGAACCTGTGACGAAGTGCACGGTTCTGTCCCAACATCCACTCTTCAGCTCTTCCCACTGCTCTGTTTGCTGTGTGCCCCCAATCCAGTTTCCCTCCCCAGGGCCCAGGCACTAATGCAGTTGGGATTGTACAGCCCCTGAGAGCCAGAAAATAGGATTGTCTGGGAGGCTGATCCCCGCCTGCTTCCGAGGGCTCTCATCAGGCAGCGCTTTGCCAGTCTGGTTTAGCAAAGGAAGAGTTTTTCTTCTGGGCTCCCAGGGGGGCCTTGCCAGGCACAGGGAGACAGGAGCCCCAGGCTCTCTGCCCCGGGAGGGACGGGTGCTGCTGCTGTCAGGGAGGAGGTGGAGATGCCCGCTGGCACGGGGAGGGCTGGGATCCCAGTTCATCACTGCAAACAAGCCAGGAGTGTTGGAGGCTTGTTCCTCCCTCATGTCAGTGGAGCTCCTATTTGTCACGCGCCGATCCGTGCCGTGTTAGGGATTGCAGCCCGTTTCCCAGCCTCGGGCTCCCAGCCTTCAATTACTCTGATTATTTGACTTGTGCAGTTCACGTCTGGCTGCTCCTGTGTGCTGGTCCCTCCCCAGCCCCGCCACGCTGCCGGGTGTCTGCTCCAAACTAGTGCTGACACCTCATGGTGAGCTGTCCAAAATCCCTTGGAAAGGCTCTGCCTGCAGGCTCCTGCTGTTCCCATTCTTCTTCAGGCTGAGCGGGAGATGAGGGGAGAGGGTTTGTCAGAATAAATGGCGTCACACAGTTGTTTGGGTTGGAAGGGACCTGGAAGATCATCTCATTCCAAGCCCCCTGCCATGGGCAGGGACGCTCTCCACCAGGCCAGGTGGCTCAGAGCTCCATCCAGCATCATGGCGAAACATCATCAGGATGTTTTCCTGATGCTTCAGGTCATGGGAAATAGGACATCCCCCCCCTAACCCCCAACATCCTGGTGGGTCAGTTAAAATGTGCATCTTTTAAGATGCCTTTTCTGGCTGAGAAGATGGATTTGCTATTCCCCAGCCCTGGGTGGAGTTCACCCCGTCTCGTCAAGCCACTCAGAAATCCCGATTTTTTCATCTGAAGCGATTATGACACAGAACTAATAATCTACTGGTGACATGGTGTCACCATCCAGGAGTTATGAGTTCAGCCTGAAGAGGTGCAGATGAGCTATTAAGCAGATAAAGAGACTGTTTTTTCTTGAAAATGTCAATTGCTAATAAAGAAGATATGGATATGACAGATGCTTAGGATCGTTTCTGAATAGAGATGCTGTCGTGCTTTCTGAGAGATGTCAGCAGATCCATTCTTGAAGGGCATTGTAGCACTTCTGTTTGTGCCACCAGGATGAAAGATCTGTCATTATTTCTGGTTAAAAGCTCATTTTACTGGAGTGACTCCCATTCAAGAATTCACTTTTCAGCCTTGCTAATTTTAAAATGGGAGAATAAAAAATAGCCTTGCCTTCCCCATCGCACCAGCAAAAAATAGACGCGGTTCTTTTGATGTGTTTCTTTAACTTCCTGAGATTTCCCCAAAAGAATTGGCTGAGGTTTTTAAAACTGCTGAGAGAGGATCTCTTGCGCTAAGGGAGTCTGAAGGAGTTTTACTGTACACGTCTTCAGAGACTATCATATTAGCACAGATTGCTTTGACCATGGCATTATTTTCACTGATAAGAAGCAGAGGAGAGCTGATTCTTGGAATATCTGGAAGGAGGAAAGTTATAAGCAATTGGTTACTTTTTTTTCTGCATTATCCTGTGATGGATCTTCCTTATTTCCTCTCATGGATGCTTGCAACTGGGTTAACCATCAAGGCAGCACTTCGGGGAAAATAAAAAGGGGAGAAGATTCCCAGGCTGTGAAAAAGATGTGTATGAGGTAGAAGTAGGACTGCACCTGCAGCCAGCACTGCTTCCCAGAGAAGTATTTCTAGAACTCTGAAGACCCACCAACTTTCAGTGGAAAAACTACAGAAAGGTTAGGTAGTTGCCTGACAGTGATATTTTGGATGCTCACGTACCCCGTGAGAGCTGTGAGGGGTTTACAAACCATCTGGATTGGAGGTAGCTGAGATGGCACGGCGCTCTCTCGTCTCTCCGTGGATGCAGGGGCGGAGGGCTGTGTTGGCAAGGAGCGAGGTCTTCAGGCAGGGATGTGACTGAGGACGTGGCTGACAGAAGCTATTCTGGCAGCGCTGGCTTCATGCTGGAGATGACACGACTCA
This sequence comes from Pomatostomus ruficeps, assembly GCA_013400735.1. Classification (NCBI taxonomy): domain Eukaryota; kingdom Metazoa; phylum Chordata; class Aves; order Passeriformes; family Timaliidae; genus Pomatostomus; species Pomatostomus ruficeps. Next base: position 282,579 of record VYZT01060129.1, on the reverse strand, counting down.
TTTGTGTAAGGGGCAGAGGGAAGCAAGAAGAGAGTTATACACATCTGCAGGGAAAGCAGAGAGAGAAATAAATGAGAGCAGATGGGCTGAGACACAGGAAATCAAAACTGGAGTCTTTGGGAAGATCGCTTTGCTCAAGTTTTGTCTCCTGCCTCCCAACTTATGTCGGGAAGTCCTGGGAGAGTCCCTTGGCAGGTTGGTTTCTTTCCTGAGCCAAGCCACCCAGCCTTGTTCTGGCCCCTCTGGAAAATTCAGGCACTGCTCCTTGAGCCCTCCAGCTTGTTGAGGTCCTGCTGGGGTGGAGCAGCCCACGCCTGCGTCTTGCCCCGTGCAGGAGTCCTGTGGGGCTGGGTGCTTTTGGGGAGCCTTCCTGTCATTGTGCCTTTGTGGAGCTGGGGAAAGAGCCGTCACATGGGTCTGGCCTTTAACACACGCCGCGTGGGCTGCCAAGGCTGTTAAACAAGGTTTGTCATAACCAGGCCCACACAGCCCTTTTTAACCGTGGGGTTTTTGGCCTTTCTTTCTTCTGGTGTGTTTTGCGCAAACTGAAATGATGGCTTCTGGAAGGAGTCAGATTAAACGATTCAGCAAAGCACTCTAAAATGTATTTCCGAGGCACACGAGACCACGCTTGAAAGCCTGTGCTTGGATTTCCTTCTGTGTGCTAAGTGCCTTTCTGCAGCTCAGCTGGCATTAACCTCTCAGACGAGGTGCCCAGGCGAGTGTCTCCAAGGAGAAGCCCTTCCTCAGAGTCCAGCCCCTGCAAACTCACAGCTTCCACCCCCCAAACATGGCCAAGGTCTTGCTCCAGGAGGAGCTGGCTGCAGGTGCGAGGTGGAATGGGGAGCTCCTCAAGAGGGATGCAGCTGAGGTGGCCCCACACGTGGATTTGGGGTGCAGCCAAGAGGAGTTCAACCAGGTGTACTGGTTTTGCTTTCTGCATTCTCCAGGGCTTGTTGAAAGAGAGATCAGTACCCAGGGTTTGCACAGGGTTTTGGATGCGACCTTCTTGAGCAACCTGTCTCTAGTGGAAGGTGTCCCTGCCCATGGCATGGGGTTGGAATGAGCTGGGCTTCACGATCCCTTCCAACCCAAACCATTCCGGGGTTCTGTGAGCCAAGAAAAAAGCATTAACTGCTGTGCAGCTGAGTTTCTCTCCCTGCCAGATAGAGAGCAGAGCCTTGAACAGCTTTCCCAAACCATTCAGGAGCCGTTCATGAAAATCCATTGAAGTTTCCCAGTGTTTAGACTGAGCCTATGCTCAAGTGGACATCCCTAGGCTGTGGTTGGGTTCTCCTTTCGTTCACATTGTGGTAGTTCAGCAGAGAGGAATAAATCCTGTGTATGAGGTGGAAGATTAAAGCACTGATTTATCTGCTTTTACAGCAAGGTTTGTTTCCAGGCTGAGAACCAGAGCCCTGAGCTGTGGAACAGGTTGGTGTTAATCCAGAGGGCTCTTCTGCTCCTGGGCTGGCTGATTTGTGGGACACGAATATTCCTTCTGGATCTGCTGGTGGCTTGATCACAGGGAGAAGGCAAGGGTTTGGCCATCCAGGAAGAGCAGCAGGGCGTCCTTCAGGGCATCCCCCTTTCCTGTGGCTCCAAAATCCACAGATGCACGTTAAGGGCAGCAGCAGCCTGCTCCTTTCCCAGGGCACGCCAGGGAAACCGGCTCTCCCACCGTGGCTTCCACTTGATTCTCCTCGACGCGCTTGAGTGAAGAGGAAGAAAAGGGCAGAGGCTGTCTGAAGCGCCACTATGATGGCCTGACATTTTAAAATCATTCTGAAACAATTCTCTAAAATAAGCATATCGAGGAAGGGTAAATGGGGAATTTAAAGTAAGGAAAATCCGGGCCGTGGGAGTACGCTCTCTTTGGTGCACAGAGCTCCGCCAGCGACCCCCAGCAGGATATCCTGTGTGCCCATGCGTGTGCAGGTGGCAATATATGAATCATCCAGAGCATATATATGCATATGACAGGCACAAGCACTATAAATATGATCTACATGGCAAGAAACTGTAAAGGGGAATTGACGGCGCACGAGTATTCTCTCCCAAAAGTGCCAGCTGCCAGTCGGGCTGAATTAGATTTCACAGGGGTTTTTGCAATACATGGAATTCACCAGCAAATTACCCTTAAAGAGGGAAAATCAATCATTTGGAGCAGAGATAAGCTGAAGGCGAGGCAGCCTCGGATTGATCCCGTCTGTGCAGGCGTGTGTGGAATTCAGCAGATAACCTGGGGAGAGCGGGGAAGGAGAAAACTCCTCCAGGAGGGAGGGAGTGGGCAAGGACTGACACTTAGGATGGACAAAAAGATGGGACAAGAGAGCTGCTAGCACTGGGAGGAGGACTAGAAGGGTTGGGGAACATTTTGCTCCAGCCATCCTGTGTTTCCCACCAGCCCAGCGAGTTCCTTAGGGATGCAGGACACAAGCGCCAGTGCCCAGTGAGCCCTCAAAAGGGTTTTTGGCACTGGCTGGGAGATGGGTGCTGGGAGCCCGAGCTGGCTGGGCAGTGGGAGAGGGGCAGGAAACACCCAGAGAGGCTGTTCTGAGTTGAACGCTTCGAAATGGGTGGAAGGAATAACCCCCTTCATGCCTTGTGTTCTCAAAGGAGGGATTAAGCGCTATTTGTGTCTGACTACTAGAGCCAGGTGTAAGTTATCCAAGCCCTACACTAACTGCTTTCAAAAACCCCCAACTTCTTCTTTGCCCTTCCTTCACCTCCACTCCTGAACTCTCAGCTCTTTCCTTTCTTTGTAGACTTCCCAGAATGAGGAATATTAAATCCTCCGTAGCTTGTTGTAGGTAATAGCCCAGAAAGTGCCTGGAAAGTGACTGGGAGGAAAGCTGGAGTTGCGCTGGATTTTATGCTTCAGGAAGGCAGGGCTCTCCGTTTTGGAAAAGCAAATTGCACTGAGGGACCCAAAGGCAGACCTGTACTGAGGCAGTGTGAAGACAAAACCGAGGATTCCCAGGCTGCTCTTCCCAAATCTAGTTCACTTTGTGCTGAAAACGACTGCAGGAAATCAACCTGCCCACACACCTCAGGGAATGGTGTGGTTGAGGAAGGGTTGTCTGCTTGTCTAGGGATTTGGATTATTTTATTTTTTACTTTGTTTTCTTGTGTAGCCATTGGTACACAAGAATGCCAAATATTTGCTTTGACTGCTGGAAGGTGGAATAATTGCTGAAGCATTTCTGGGTGTGCTGCCATGAGGAAGGGGCTGGGTGGGAGCAGAAGTGATGGATGAAGACAGCAGGTGATAGTGGGTGAAAAAGCAGAGATAAAAATGATGATCCATCCTCAGTCCCAGCTGAAAGAGCTGACGTGGCTGCCCCAGCCTCCTGATGGGAGAAGGGGTTTCCTGATTTTTGGTGAACTCTGCCATGTGAGTGTGGATTACAAGCTGGGAGAGCAGATTTCTGGCCGTGATTGACAGCAGGTGCATGAGCAGGTCCCACCTGGTGCTTCAGACCTCTGGAGTGACACCTGTACCCACCTGCTGGCATCTCACAGCCTCACCCCTGAGCTTCTGCCCTTGCCTGCCAGTCCCACCTGTGCCCAGGGTTCTCCCCCTGGAATTTCAGAGGGATATCAGGCCGGCAAACAGGCCTGTCACAGATTGTCCAGCAATGCAGCGTGGTCAGCCAGTGGTGGCTTTTTTGGCAGCGTGAGGTTGGTGTGGCAGCGGGGCCACGACGCGGCTCCGGTTACACGCTCCGAGGAATACGCGCACGGAGAACAAAGCCGTAATTATGCCCGACTGCAGCTCCGATTGTCTTTTAGCTGAATTGACATGAAATTTCCATCGGCTGCAGCGCTGGCCGAGAGATTTGATTGCTGGGAAGGAGGCAGCAGGCAGCAGCCTCGAGCCACGGTGAGGGCGAGCCCCGAGTGCTGGCATGGGATGAGAGGAGCTGGAAAACGTGTGGCTGCATCCCGGCATTGGGCAATAGCAAACTTCCCTCCAAAACCTGGTTTTTATGGGTCAATTTGTTTCAGAGGGAGACAGGTTTATTATTGTAGGGTTGCTGAGCTTTGGCAGGCTGCTCCTGAATTTGTGGCTCTAAAGGAAGGCAAAGGACTCGGTTTGTTTGCAGTGGTGGGGAAAAACTCGAGCCGTGCAGGAGCTGGGAGGTCAGGGGATGGAGAGGGGAACAAGCACGTAAAACAGGTCACTGATAACATCCTCATCCTCACCCTTGGCACTGCAAGGAGATGATGATGCTTGGCTGTGATCACTGCACACCAGGGCCTTTGAGAGCCCGGGGATGCAGCTCTTGTTTTTCCCCTTCCCAACCACGTTTCAAATGCGTTGTTTGCTCTGGGTGGCTAGAGCAGGTAGGAAGGGGTGAGGAAAATGTAAGCAGCTCCCTGTGGCTTCCTCTGGAGTGGGGGGTCCTTGCTGTGAGCCAGGCTTAGCCAGGCCCTTCTGCTGGGCAGCTGATAACAATTTGAATATTCAGATTTGCTTTCAGGCATCCGCGGGGGGCTCGCAAACTCCGGGAACCAGGAGCAAGGAAAGCAGCATGGGGGCCGAGACAAAAAAATAAATAGCTGAATAAATATATAAATGGCAACTCGCAGCAGCCCTCCCGAGAGGCAGCTGCATCCCCCTTCTCCAGACCTCACGTGGGGAGACTGAGACGCTGAGGGGCTGCTCATTAGGGATAGTGGGTATCTGGAGCTGATCTCCTTCCCCAGCTAGAGGGGAATTAATCCACCCGGCTTGCTTCCTGAAAATACTTGGATTTCTTTTGATGTTACAACTTTTATCTCATGCCTCCAACAAACTCGCTCTTCTCTGGCTTCCAAGAAAATCCCTCACATCTCGCTGCCACAAAAGGTGCTCTCGTGTACTGCAGGGAGGGCACAGGCCCTGGGAGAGATCCTGAGGGCTCGACACCAGAGATGGGCAGAAATTCCTTGATGAAGCAGCTTTTTGTCACTGGTGCAAAATGGCCATTTGTTGTAAATCGACATCCTGAGGACAGGGTAAAAAATAGCATGGGAAGTGGTGCTTCCTTCTGCCATTCTCTCTATCCTCTACTCCCCCACTCCCAGGGGTGTGTCTGGGGTGTTGGGAGCACCCCTCACTTCCTAGTTTGGCACTAAAACAGGTGGAAGGTGCCAGCCTACCCTGAGATGCTCCCAGCGTCCACCAGCAGAGCACTGCTGGGCTCCTGAGGTGCTGGGTGCCCTTGTGTGGTTCTGTGGGTGCCCTCAGGGCTTGCTCCTGCTGTGGGGCTCCACTGGGAGATGCTCAGTGTGCCCTCAGCTCCGTGGATTCCATGGAGGTGTGCGAGGAGAAGGGCAAGGCAGGGATTCTGCTCGTGTCACCCGCTCTCCGCGGTCACACTTAGGCAGCTTTTGCTATTAGTGCCCCTTCGTGCATTTAATTGGCCACTTTTTCTGCTAGGAGGGAGGTCATTCAGGGAAAATTGGAAATTCGTCTCTGGCAGCTTCTGAGCTTGCTTTCATGTGCTCTGCTGGGCCGTGCTCAAAGCAAGGCTCCAAAAGTTATTGGTGTGTTTGCGGCCTTGCTGCTTTCCAGCTTTTGGGAGGGGAGGAGTTTTTCCAGTTCCCAGTTTAAGCTGCCTTACTGGGAAGAGCCTTCTGCATGGGAGAAGCATCCACACTGTGCCCCCAGCCGGAGGCAGTGAAATCCCAGTGCGTGATACCCTGTGTGGTGTGTGAGAACCTTCAACCAGCCAAAGGGGCTTTCCCTCGGTGTGCCGTGCGGGGTCATCCCAGGCGTGCATTCCCACACCTCTCATGTGTATGTGGATTTTGTGTAAAACACCAACCCTGCTCTTTCCCTTCCCAGGGACCCAACAGCGTTTTTGAGGTTTACCTGGTGGGCAACAACTCCAACCACTTCATCATCTCGCCGACCTCCATCCAGGGGAAGGCAGACATCCGTGTCCGCGTGGCAGTGCCACTGGACTTTGAGACCATTCCTCGCTACGAATTTTCGGTAAGGCTGCACCCCTGGGCTCTGTGGGACAGACACAGTTTTCAGTGCGACCTAGGAGTGACCATTAACCATCTTCCTCTCTCCTGTCCAGTACTTGAAGAGGGCTTAGGAGAAAGATGGGGACAAACTTTTCAGCAGGGCCTGTTGGGAAAGGACAAAGGGGGATGGCTTTTGATGGTTGATTTAAATTAGGTGTAAGGAAGAAGTCTTTCTTCCGTGAGGGTGGTGAAACACTGGAACAGGTTACCCAGAGAGGCGGTGGATGTCCCACTGCTGGAAAAATTCAGGGTCAAGTTGGGTGGGGCTCTGAGCAAGCTGGTCTAGTGGAAGATGCCCCTGCCTGTGGCAGGGGGTCGGTCTAGGTGGCCTTTAAAGGTCCCTCCCAACCCAAACCATTCTATGATAATCCACACTACGAAGCATTGGAGCACTACAAAACAGCCAAAACATCAGAAATTACAATAAAGAAGGAGGTAGGGAAGAGATTTGCTCTGCACTTTCTCTTTCCAACATCCAGAGGCTCAGCTGCAAGAGCTTAAGCAGAGCAGGGCCATAAAAGCTTTATAGAGCATAAAACTTTGTTTTAAGAGCACCTATCAGGTGCCAAAGCCCTCCCCGTCCTCCTGCTCCAGCTCTGTTGGTGGTTTGCCTTGAGCTGGCTCAGCTGGTGAGGAGCTGAAGACAGCCTTGTTTGCTCCACTGAAGAAGGGTAGGTAACTCTCCCAAGCTTCCTCGTGGTTCCAATCCTCCCCTCACCTTCCTGTTTTGCCCAGCTCTTCGCAAACGAGAGCGTCCCGGACCACGTCGGCTTCGCGCGGGTGAAAATCAACCTCATCAACGAGAACGACAACCGGCCCGTGTTCAGCAAGGCCCTCTACAACGTCAGCCTCTTCGAGAACACCACCGTGGGCACCACTGTCCTCCAGGTCCACGTGAGTAGGAGCATCCCAGCTCCCTTTGTCGGGTCCTTGGCGCGCATGCCGGCTCTGCGGTGTCCCTCAGCCTGGGAAGGGAGCATTAGGAGATGCAGGTGTTGGGGTGTAGCCTTCTCATGGGCTTTTGGAGCAGATGTCTTGACCGTTCCTGTTCTCTGGGAGATGGGTGTGTGTTTCCTGCCACACCAGCAATTCCAAGAGAGTCCTGCACTGCATTTCATCTGCAGATACTGATCCCAGTGGTCACGGTCCCCCCCGGTGTGGCTTTTCCCACTGCCCTCTTTGGAAGCATCGTCTTCCTCAACCAAACTGAGGTCGGTCGAGGCGTTAAAAGGCGAAGGATGGAAAAGGAGGGGAGTAGCTCTGTTTAGCAGAGCATGGTATTAGGTGGCTGGCAGCAGAACAAACCAGGCAGATAGTGGTGGTGATAGCAGGGGACATTTCCATAGGGCTCATTTCCTCCTCTGTGGGTTGGTTGGAATCCTCATGGAGAAGACATGGAATTTCCTGGTGCATGAGAGCCATGTCAGTGCCCGTGGGAGGCACAGCAAGAGCCACAACAAAACCCTGTGCTGAAATAAGATTGGAATGGCCATCAAAGCTCCTTTGGGATGGGGAGTATCACAGCAGGGAGCACCAAACCCCCTGCTACACTTTGGGTGGGTTACTACCACCACCATTAGTCACTGATGAGTTTGCTTGGCTCCCTCTCCAATGAATTTGCCCTCCTGCCCCCTTCTTGTCCTCCTGCTGTCCCAAGGCACAGCCCCTGGTCTCCCATCCATGCAGGAATGCCCATGCAGAGGATAAAAACCTGCACAAAAGAGTTGGGTGTATGTGCCTGTGTGTAAGTGTGTTTACTTTACAAACAGATGGTGTGGAACTGTATAGAGCCCCGAGCTGTTCCCATCTGACAGTTATTAATATTTCAAGCAGATGTTTCGCTAGTCAGGCCGTCAGACACTAAACAATGAGATTGTTACTGCGTCTCCTCTTTCCCCAACTTCCAGCTATGCCAGCATTTCAGAGCGAACACAAAATGCCAGGAGTTGAATCTTCTATGATAAATCAGAATGGATGCAATTAGCACTGAAATCCAAATTGCCCTCCCAGCTGATCCCAAACTTTTAACAACCCTCATAAAGTACCAGCTCCTCCTGCTGCGGCCACTTGCCTTTGAGCTGCAGCCCTCTGGTCGCTGCCCGTCTGTGCCACGTCTCTCCACCTGTCCCATGTGCTGCAGACAAAAAGCTTGCTTTCCTCGCTAATAAATTCCTCCTTTCCTTTTCTTCCTTCTTTTCTGCTTGCTTGAGAGCTCTTCCTGGATATTCACATACAGGGATTAGGGAAGGGGTTTTGGAGGAAGCTTGGCCAGCTGCGTGGCATGCCCACTTCTTTGGTGGCTGCTGGATGACATCCTCACAAAAGGGGACCTTAGTTGGCTCCCCTCTTTTTGTGCTCCTTTGTGCAAATAAGTGCAGTTCTGGAGAGACAATGGGGTTCAGGGTGCTAAGGATAAATCAGGTGGCTTGTGGGATCGGGATGAACAGGGGACTGAAGGGTAGCAGGAGGCTTTGTGCCAGCTGCTGCTGGAGATGGCCTGGCGCAGCTGGCAGGACAGAGCAGTGCCTGCAGCACCTTCCTGGCAGGGAGACAAGCAGCTAAAACCACGGGAGCTGAGGCAAGGGGAGGTTGCTGATCTTCTGCCCAGCCCAATGTTCTGGGGAAGGAGGACGAGTTGCTCCCAGCAGCCCTAAAGCCCCTGGGCTGTTTGCCCAGCTTCCAGTCAGTGCATCCTGGCTACCCCGCCTTGGCTGTGCCTGACAGGGTGTGTGTAGGCGAGGGGAAAGGCTCTCCTCAGTGCCACCCTCTCTAGGCTGCCCCCAGTGTGGCCAGCTGGAAGGGAAAGGCAGAAGGAAGGAGCAAGTGGAGTTCATTTGTGGTGACAAATGGCCGTTTGTTTCTCCAGCATTTCAGCTCCTAATGTCAGTGACAGCAGAGAAGCATTGCCTGTTACATGTATAAATCAGCTGTAAAACAACCCCACGTGCAGGCAGCTAGCGCGGACCCGGAGCAGCTGCCTGCTCTCTGCTCCCTGCCTCTTTCCCTCTGCCCAGGGACGCGTGGGCTCAGATCTGTGGATTCCCGGTCAGACCTCAGCCGCTTCCCTCGCACGGCGCAACCTTGTCCGCCCTCTAAGATTTTGTTTACTCTCTGCTTAGCATTCCCCCCATCTCCTTGTCCATCCATCCATCTGTTTAATTCTGTCCCTGAAAGGCATTTATTGTTTAGAGTCAGGTGGTCATTTGCTTGCACAAGAACATCTGGAGAGTCCAGGCTCCATGGGAACAAATCTTGGCCCATGCAGGGAGCCCACAATGTGCCCAAAGGCAGCCTTCTCTCCTGCCTCCATGCTCTTGGGGCATGAGGAGCAGCTGAGGGAACTGGGAAAGGGGCTCAGCCTGGAGAAAAGGAGGCTCAGGGGGACTTTCTTGCTCTCCACAATTCCCTGACAGGAGGGTGCAGCCAGGTGGCGGGTCGAGCTGTCTTCCCAAGTACACAGGGACAGGACAGGAGGAAACAGCCTCAAGTTGTGCCAGGGGAAGTTTACATTGGATATTAGGAAATATTTCTTCACTGAAAAGGGTGGTCAGGCATTGTAACAGGCTGCCCAGGAAGGTGGTGGAGACACCATCCTTGGAAGTTGTCTCAGTTTGAGACAGATTTGGGAGGACAGACGTGTTCAAAAACCACAGATATGGTGTTTAGGGCTGTGGGTGTGTGGTGAGGCTGGCAGTGCTGGGTTCATGGTTGGACTCGATGATCTCAGAGACCATTTCTAGCCTTAATGATTCCATGATTGTTTACAGATGTGATAAGCCCCTTGGGCCAAAGATTCCTGCTTTTGCAGAGACCAGTGTGAAGGGCTTCTTACTCCAGCCAAAGCTGCCAGGTCACATAAATCATGGTTATTTGGAGTTATGAGTCTATTGCATGTCCATGATGACTGAAGGACAAACAGCTTGTCCAGGGCTCTGCAGTTGTTAGAGGCCTCTCTCCATTCAAACTTTGTTTTTTCCCTGCCCCAGACTCTGCTGTGCCAGGAAAAGGGAGGCTGGAAAGGCTTGGAGGTCCCACACAGCAGCAGACACCTGCTGTGAGGCTGGAGCAAAGCAGGGAGGTGAGCAGAGCTCAGCCTGAAGAGATGGGCCAGTTCTGCCCCAGCTACCAGCAGATATTGAAATACATTTTTACTGAAACAACTGGCCATGAAGCCTTTTAATAACATAACAGAAAAGGTCAGAGAAAGAATTTCACACTTCTTGAGCAAGCAGGCAGCCAGTATAACTTCATGTTTTCCAGGAACGAGGCAGCGAGAACACAGACTGCACCCTGAATTAACTGGGGCTCTGACACCCCCGCCAGGTCCCGCCTGCCTGGTGGCCAGTGGCTTTTTACGGGTGCTGGCTTTCCTCATAGCAGGAGCAGGCTGGCAGGATGGACCCTGGAGAGGCGTGGTGCCTGCTCTGGCTCAGGCAGAGGACTTGGGGCTCTGGGATGGGAAGCTCTGGGGAAGAACCCTGCTGGAGGTGATGGATGGCTGTGTCCAGCTGTAGCCATGATCAGAGTCATAGAATGCTTTGGGTTGGCAGGGACCTTAAAGGCCATCTAATTCCAACTGCACTGCCATAGACAGGGACACCTACTCCTAATCCTGAGGTCCTTGAGTCCAGAGGCAGGAGAAGCTTGTTACTGTCTGTCCTGCTCCAGGCTGCCTCATTGCCAGCAGCTGGGAGGAGTGTCACTGCTTCACAGGGCCTCCTTTAGCACCTCAGCTGGGCCAGGAGGAGAAAGAGCAGTCTGAGGGCCCCGTGCCCAATGGCTCTGAAGGGAACTGATGCTGGTTTGGCATCAGAGCTGGTTGCCCAGGTCTCTGCTCCTTGCTCTCCCAGGCACGGAGGGTTTGGAAGCAGTCCCAGGGCTCGCTCTGCTGGGGCTCCCCTGAGGAGCTTTTCTGTGACCTGCCCAGGGGGAGAGCAGGAGGGAGCTTTCAGCTGGAAAGCTCTTCTGGGTGGAATAAGCTATGTAAACATGTCTTTGCTTCTGGGGTCACCAAGACCCAGCCCAGCTTCCTGTGAGCTCCCTCCAGCAGGGAGAGGAGGGGGGAGTTCAGCCCAGCATCCCCTCCTGTCCTTTGGGCAATGCTTGGGAAGCTCAGGGAAGGTGTGATCCTGTGGTCACGCCTCTCACACTGAGCCTGTGGCATCTCGGGGTCCTGCCTTGCTGCAAAGCTGTGGGGTGTGACAGCAGAGAGCACAGTGCCCCTCCAAACCTGCCTTTGGACACTGCTGCTTTGCCAGGGGCCTCCAAAAGCCCGGGAGCTGTGCTCCTGTTGCTGATGTATTTGCTAGACCTGGAGAGTGGGGAAGGGGCCTAAGACAGCCCAGCAGGAGGTGGGAATTAAGGGGCGGGAGATCTCCTTAAGCTCCTCGTACACTACAGATCTGCACAGCAAAGTCCTCCTGAAAAGCTCCGATAACCAAAATCATTAAAGCCCAAACAAACCAAGAGTAACTTGTTTTTAACACAACAATGCATTTGATTTGCCTTGAAGGGTCTGGAGAAAAATGGTTCTCCAGGGAAGTGTGGAAAGTAATCCTAGCTCCGTGATCCCTCCTCTCCGCTTTATTTGCCCCGGTCTGGCTTGGCTGCACAGGCTGGGATCAGTGGCTGTGGGCTCCATCAACTGGCTGGCAAGCAGCAGGGAGCTGGGGGGGTGCTGCTGGCTCCCTTCCTGCTCTCCTGCCCTGGGATGCAGACAGGGAGGCACAGAGGGGCTTGCAGGGACTGAATTAATTGCCCCCTTGCCCTCCTTCAAACCCCACACAAGCATCTCCCAGCAGACATTAGCCCCCGCTGTTCCTGATCCTTCCTGACTCCAGCCAGGTCAGGCATGGGTCAGATGAGCCACGCTTTGGAAATCACATCAGCACCTCTCTGGGATGGTTTGTGTAGCTATTTGTCCCAAATCCCTGCTGAGTTAATGACTTCCCTCTCCCTGGGATCTCCTCCTCCCACATCCCTGTGAGGTTATGCTCTCTGCCTTGCCTGGGTGTCCTCTTTACCCTGAAACACCTCTGCTCTGGGATGGGGCTGGGCTTCTCCTCATGACAACCACCCTCAGGAAGTCCAAAAGGGATGTGGAGGCTTTTCAGAGCTTTAAATATTCACACACACACGATGCTTTCAGGCAAGCTGCTGGTGGCCTTTCCAGAGTTATCTTTTGGAGACCCTCAGGAATAGTGTGAGCATCTCCAGCAGACCTCAGATTATAAACTGTGGTGCCCGATTCAACCAGCAGGCATCGATTTCGGCCCGGGAATGATTTTCTGTATCTTGTGATATGTGGCAAGGCAGGTAAAATAAGCACTGTGTTCCCTCGGGGCTTGATAACCTGAATCTCTAAGGCAGTCTTGTATGTAAAAACCCCACTACTTTCCCTGGTTTTTAATGAAATTTGATTTAAAATTTTCAGATTATTTGATGGAGGAGGTGGAGAGATGGTGTCCCTGTCTTTTTGGCAAATGCATTAACCTGTGTATTCTTACATATGTGTGTGTATTCAATAGATATACACACATATGGGTCACATTCCTGTGTCCCCTTCCCCTACCCTCCGTGGGTTGTCCCCTCCCTGAACATCGTCCCCAGCACATCCATTCACCTGGATTCTCATCTTCCCCCTCCCTGCCACTGCACTTCCTCGGGAGAAGCCTTGTTAGTAAGAACCTAATGAAGTAAATGCGCTAATTAACCTTCCATTACTCTCCTCATTAAATCAACCTTTAATTTGGTTGGCAGAGTTCCTCTCCTCTACCACCCAGCTGTCAGTTTTCTTCTGCTGCTTCGATCTCTCTTTGGCCTCACGTCGGGGATGGGAAAATCGATCCCAGCCTGATTTTCTTTCCTCTTCTTTCCAGCCAGCTGTAAACACCAGTCAACAAGAAAGTAATAATGTACTTTTCCCACCCTGGCAAGGAGAGTTGCAGACATCAATAAACAGCTATTTAGGATGCAAATCACTTTCCCAATCAGCCATCAGCCTCTGAGTTTGGCAGGGATGTTGCCATGGTCTGTGGGCTCCCGCATCCCATGACGGCGCTCCCACATCCTGTCATGTGGCTTTGCAGCCATCCCAGAGCAGCTGTGGGATGCCCAGAGAGTCGCATCCCTCTGGGATTGTCTGGCTCCACGTCCTGATGGGGGTGGGATGAGGCTTTGCAAGCCTTTGGGGGTTCCTCTGGTTGCCTTCAGGGCATCCCTTAGGCCGGGGGCACTCGCTGTCTGTCCCCCAACATCTGTGGAGCTGCCGCTGCCTGTTGTTTCTTGGTGATCTCCAAAGCTTTTCTTTCCCCTTCTTCTTGGAGAAAAAATGAATGCAGGGGCGCAGAAGCAGTCAGAGATGAAAGGCAGCAGTAGAGGCTGCGGCTCTGAGATGCTGGTGAGTAAGGGGCTCGCCCTGAGCTGTGTTTCTCCCTCACATGGTGATGGTGACTGTGTGGACCGGCCTCAAGGGAAACCCTACACTGCTCCTGATTCTGGGAAGGTTGCATGGAACAAGGACACAGCCATTGAGGGCAGGGAGTGAGGTGGGGAAATACCTTGTGGATCCATGGCTGGATAAAAAGGCATCTAGGGACCTTCCATGGGGAATCAGGGTGGGATGAACCATCCCCTGCCCCATCGGCGGCACCTGGGACGCTCTCCCAGCACTGGGACCAGAGAGTGGTGCAGCCCATCACCTCATGGTGCTCGGCAGGACAGCTTTCCCTGATGCTACCCTGAGGACAGCACAGGGCTTCTCAAGCTTTTTCAGCTGACTGACCCTCTACATTTTGCCCAGGGGATTGAGTTTGTGTCCTGCTCTGCAGGGAAGTCACCTGCCCCACCTCCATCAGGAGTAGCTTTCACCTCCTCTGCCTTCTCACGTGGGTTAGGGAAGTACAGGATGGGGAAACATTGGGAGGACTCCCAGGCCAGCCCTCTCCTTTCCTTCTGCCTTAAGTGAATGGAAAATGTCTTGGAAAGTCTTTGCTGCAGAGGAGGAACAGACAGGGTGGTGGTAATCAGGGACTGCCAGCCAAATGTCCAGGGCAAGCTGGGTGTTGCAGAGGCTCAGACATGGGGAGAGGATCTAAGAAAGCAGGAGAGCGTTCAGAGGACGCTGGTGGGAATATGAAAGCGAGCTCAGCAGCAGCTTCTGAAGGCTGGAGAACTCTCAGTTGGACGTTTCTGACGTCCTCCAAGCCTGGACTTTGTCCCTCCGTCCAGTCCTTCTCCCCACCACTGGCCCACGCAGCTCTACCTCCATGTCAGCATCTTAATTGATCTGGTTGTTCTCAATCCCCCTTCCCCAGTGCTCTGTCTCCAGCTCTGCTTAAACAGAACAAAATCTCTTCCAATTTCCCTGCCGCTTAAAAGAAAATTGAATCCTTTATCTGCAAGAGGAGAGGAAAACTGCAAACACACGAAACAGTAAAGAGTTAAATAATCAAAGCAGACGATTCCAAATTGCCTGGAAAGTTAAACATGAATGGCTTGGCTTCTTCCTGCGTGCTCCTTGGGTTTTTACAAGTATAAAAATATGCTTGCACTCCTTGTTCCTGTTAAATATTCTTATCAAGCCAGCTCTGTAAATAAAGGGAAGGGGAGGAGGGAGTTACCAGGCGTGATTGACAGATCTGAAGTCCTCGTCTTTCTGTCAGGGCCCAGTGCTCTTTGGCTGTGTTTATCTCTTTAATCTAAATATCAATCCGTGAGACCGAAATGGGGTGGAATAGGAATCATGACAGCCCGAGCGCTGAGGAGAGAGAGAGGGAGAGACACTTATTGCAGCTTGTGCAGCCGCTCCCTGTCCTGATGGAGCTGTCAGGAAAAATGCACAGCGAGAGCACAGAGGTGGGAAAACAAAACGAAATCACAGCCTGGCCCCTTCCCCCTGCCCAGCCAAAAGAAAAGAAAAAAACCCCAACAATTCAGTCCGTGAGATGGGAAAGAAAATCAGAGAGAAAATGCAGACCTGCCCCTGTCGAAATTGCATCCTTCAAAGCACAAGCCAGGCAGCAGGATTCCCCCACATGCCTCCCAGCGTTCCCAGTAGGAGGTGGGGTTGGGTGGTTTTGCTTTGCTGCTGGCTTTGCCTGGTGCTTTGGGATGTGGCTGGGAGTTAAAGGGAGAATTCTTCCCAGGGTGATGATCTTTGCCATGTGAACACCCTGGCCTCACACCTCCTTCTCAGCAGTCCCTTTAGGGCCTCTGCTGTCTTCACCTTGATACATCCTCTCCCAGACTCCTCGTGCTTCTCCACCCGCGAAGTTCCAACAGAGCCAACACTTCCGAGATTTTAATCTGTTTTCCAAGCTGCCTTCAGCCCCCAAGTCTCTCCCACAGCATCCAAGGCTGTGTTTCCTCGAGCAAAAGGCTCCCATGGGAATCAGCACCCAGCGGGTGCTGTTGGCTGAGTGACGCTGTGACACAGACAATGTTACCCCTGGACAGTTGACCTTGAGCTGCCCCTGGTGCTGCTGACAGGCTGACCTTGGGGTGTGAAGGGGAGGGTAATTTACCTGAACTGGGCATTTGGGAGCCATTAGATGTGCAAATCCATTGGGCTTTGCCATTCCCTTTCTCCAGGCTGGGATGCAGCATGTTCATGTCTATCTCCTGGCAAGGACCTGTTCAGCTCATCCCTCCTCCTTTGCTTTTATCCCCACTCTGCCTGCTGGGCCTCTCACCTGGGTGAGGTGGAGTTGCAGATGGTGGGTGGTGTGACCGGCTTCCCAGAGCTCTTGTGAACACTTTAGAGATCAGTGAGGATTTATATTTCTTCCACCAGACTTTGACCTTCATTTCTTCCATTTTGCTGGGCTGTAAAATTCATTAGAGACCCAACAGCGAAGTGATTGAGATGTCAAGTCAGGCAGTTGTGGGGTTATTTAATCGCTCAGATGTGCCACTTGCCATTTAGGTGGACAACAGGAGAATATGAAATCAGTGCGGTTCGTTAGTGGAGGACTTGCACCCAGCTCCAGTAGAACCCACTGAGGTGGGCATTTAAATGGTCTTGGGTGACACCAGTGAAAACCCACGCTGGAAAAGTCTGATTATCTCACTTTTGGGCCCGTCTTCTGTCAGCTGGTGTTTTAAAGCCCAGTCTCTAGCCATTCCAGCAGCCTGGCCCCAGTAAATCACTGCCCACTAAATCATGGCTGCCCAGGCAAGTGTTAACCGTGCCTGTGTGGAGCTGATGTTGCAGGGGCTGCTGTTATAAAACACAATCAAGGAGGCTCTTGTTTTCCCCGGTGGCTGGCAGAAGAGGTGGGGAACAGCTCTGCCATTCCCAGGGGGGTTGATTGACTATTTTTTCCCTCCCCAGCCAGGTTCAGCGCAGCCCTCTGGGGTCATTAGCGCCGATTGAGCTCCCTGGCTCTGGGCAGGGTTTGGAGCTGCTGGGGAAGCGGTGGCAGCAGTGGTAGCCCGGCATTGCCCTGATTCCCCGCTCCCACCTCCCTCTTTCCCAGCTAATCACTGGAGCCGCTGGGCTCCGGTGCTGGCCAGCCACCGGCTCTGCTCGCGCCTGATTGCCACCTCCCACCGGGCAGCCTCTCTTTAAAAACCTGGGAGAGAACACGGCCGGGGCAGGCAACGCCGACAAAAGAGCTGTTTTCCGACTGAAGTCATCCCATAATAACTTCAAGTAGGTTTTCCATTGGTTTTCCATTCCGCTTTCGCAGCCCGGTGATTGCATCTCATGGAAGCCCTTGACCCTTAGCGTTTGTCTCCCCCAAATCACGAATCAAATCCCAGTCCCGGTGGCTACCAGCAGTTAGCTGTACTCCCCTGGGACCTGAAGGTTGCCTTGAGGGAAGGGATGTTTGGATGGATGCCCACTTAATGTATGCAGGTTTTGGTGGCTCCAAAAATCAGTGGGATGCCAGGGCATGACTCCCCACCCTGGAATTCCTGTCTGACCAGTCAGCCCCAAGCAGCAACTGCATCTGCCTCAGTTTCCTAGAAAACCCCAAAAAAAAACCTGGGAAGCAGACGGGAATCCTCCTTCTGTTTGCCTTCCCAAGCCCCAGGCATCTTGCTGGAGCAAGCCAGGGGAGCGGGCAGGGACGAGGCTCTGCCCGGTCACTCTGGTACCCTGACAGCTTTTTGACGTCCTGTAATTGCTTTCCTGCCACGACTCTTTTAAGCAGAGAGCTCCTGGCCAAAGCAATTTGTTCCCCATCAATTTTTATTTCCTGCTTTGTGCATGTGAGGGGAGGAAAACAAAGAGGGCGAAGGAGAACAAACAGAGCTGGGACCTGCTCGGGCAGCACCGTGCAGAGGGAAAGGTGGGAAGGGTTTGGCTCTCCAGCCAGGCAGGACATGGCAGCCCTGACCATCATTCCAATGCATTCTGCTCACCCCTGCAACCAAATTCCAGCTGCTCAGCCCTGTCTGACAGTTTTGGGGGGAGGACTGTCATCCCAGGGGCTCCGTGGGGGATCTGAGCCACCTCGAAGGGCTCTTCTTGGTTCTTTCAGCCCTTGCCGGCTCCTCCTGCCGTGCTCCCTGAAGCTGCTGTGAGTAGAGTTAATCTCCGGCAGTTTAAGGAGTCGTTGAGTGGGTCTGGCGGATGATGAATGTCTAAACCATTACCGGGTGAAGCTCCATGGAGCTGTTTAAAACTGAATTCTCCCATGTAAATTTCTGCTTCATCAATCCTGATGACATGTCAAACATTGCTATTGTTTCCCCGAACAAATTGGACGACATGCCCTTTCCTGCAGATTTGCCCAGGAGAGCAGAACCGCTCGCCTGCTCCTCGCTTTTGTCTCCGGCTCTGCCAGCCTGCGGGTGGGGAAGGGTGGATGTGATGGCCCTTGGTGGGACAAAAGGAGACATCCCCAATATTTGTGCGTGGAGGATCGATGGAGATGGACTGGGCTGTGGGTATTTTTGTGCGATTCATGTGCTGGGTGCCCACGCAGTGCTGCAGCTCGGTAAATTAATCCTTCGGGTTATCCAGGCTTCCTCTTCTTGCCACTCTCCCAGAGTTTAGCTGCACAAATGTGGGATTTTTTTAGAAATGGTCTGTGCTGGTGACAGCTCATAAAAGTACAGATGTGGACCCGCGTTTTCATCCTGCCCTTTTGCAGGCTCCAGTGGGCAAATCCCGCTTTAATATTCCGGGCAGGAGAGAAGAGCCGTAAAAGCCATTTGATTGCTTCTCCAGGTGGAACCCCGAGAAACTTCCAGCCAGATGCCTTTCCTCCCCGGGCTGTGGGAGTGGATGCTTGTGTGCTGGGGGGGAAAACCAGTCAGCGGTGGGGAAAAGCCGCAGGAAAACAGCTGGTACCCTGGGATTGCTGACAGCTCGGTGGGATCTGGGGTGTTCTGCAGGCGTGTGCTCCCTGGGAGCCCTCGGCATCGCTCTGCAAAGGGAGTGTGTGTCGCCTCCCCAGGGGCTTGAGCAGCTGAGCATCCTTTTTACCCTTAGAGGGGAAAAGGCTGGTAATGCAGAAACAGGCAAAGATCCCAAATTAAATATGCTGAGCGTGCATGGTTTGGCTTTTTTTTTTTTTTTTTGCATGTTCCCTGTCACGCTCAACTAACCTGCTCCATTGCCCAGCATCATCTCCATGATGTTCAGTTGCCAGGAAAGCCATCCAGCCGGCCTCACCGTCCACCTCCCCTGGTGTAAATCAGGGGCATTAATTAGCCCAGCTGGCGAGGTGGTGGATGGGGCAGAGTCAGGCTTCCCATCCTCCTGGCTCCTCGGCAGAGGAGCTTTTTGCCTTGCTGGCACTTTTGATGTCATCACAGCTTGTGGTCCAGCTGCTCTCCTGGCTCCCCTCTCCCCAGGGCTCCCATTCCCTCCTCACTAACCTTCTTTTAACCTTCCTCCTTCCCTACCTTTTTTTTTTTTTCTCGTCAGAAGAAAATTACACTTTCCCAGTGTTGTCTGTCACCGCAATAAGCACTTAGGAGTGCAATTGTATGGGGCCAAATGAAGGGAATTCGTTTTGCCCGTGCTTTCTGGGACTGTCAGACCCCCTGTAAATCATTATCTCATCACCAGCCCATCCAGGTGCATGGAAAATGCTTTTCTGGGCTCTGCTCTCGCACCAGCTACTTAGGAATTAATGGGACCAAGGGATTCACAGCAGTTGTGGGCACAGAAGTAATGGATAGGAAAAATCCTGGCTGGAGGTTGAGGGCTGGCAGTGCTGAGGGTGCTCGAAGCACTCAAGGATTCTGGGGAGAGAGAACCTGAAAAAGGGGCTGGCAGCAGGTGTTAGGATGGGGGATTAGCCCCAGAATGAGTTGGCTGAAGGATACTGGGATGGGCAGATGATGCCCCCTTCTCTCCAGGTGTTTCCATATGGAAAAGTTGCCAGGCTCTGCCTGGGATGGAGCAGCTCCATGGATGTCCTCTGAGGGGGAAGATGTACCCCGGTGGGACATGTCCCCCAGGAGTGGGTGCTGCTCACTCTCTGGGCATCTCTCCAGGCAAATTTTTGCAGGTTTGTTCCATTTTCCTGAACGCAATTCCAATGCTCACAGAAAGGAAATCGCATCGTAGCAGTGGAGAGGAAAATCAGCAAAATCAGTAGGTCTGGAAGGCTGGATCCGCCAGAACACCCTTACGCTGGTGTCAAGCAGCAGGAGTTCACTGCTCAGGCTGGGGAAATGTTTGGGGAGAAAAACCTAAATAATCCTGTCTGCTTTTCATGACTTTTGCTCTGTGTCACCCCGTGGTGTGGCAGGTGAGCAGCACACGGGGGTAAAGCTGTGCTCAAGCTCCTGCTTCGCTGTCAAGGGTAATCAAGGCCATCGATAAATCAGGAAGGTTTCAGGAACAGGCTGTGTTCCACGCCACTCCTAAAATACAGCCCTTTGCTGGTATCTGGACATAAAATGCGTCTTTGACCCTGCTTCTTCACAGACCTGTTGGTCTCTAAGTAATCCAGACAGGACTCAATTTAGAAAATATACTGGGGGAGAAAAAGGATATTTTGGGGATTGCATTCCACTTTCCTCACCTAAAAATAAAATTTTCTGCTCCTTTTTCCTGCTGCCACTCATGCATATTTTATATACTCATTAGAGGAAAGACTTTAAACCACAAATAAATCTTGCCATGCTCATCCAGAGCTGACACAGTGGGTTGTGCACACCTTCCCCAGAAGGTGCTGGTCATTTAGCCGTGACCAGCCTGCTCCAGCTCTGGCAGCTGCCGGTGAAGTAGGTGCATCCCGCAGCATCCTGAGCCACTCCATGCGTGAGAATGCAGCAGATTGCACCCCCAGAAGGGCTGTTCTTGTGGAAAGAAAGATTGAAATAACTTTCCTTGCTTTTCCAGATGTGTATTTTAGCCTGGGGGGCCATTCTGAAGTGCAATGGGTTTTTATTCCTCTGTTCTTGTCATGGTTTGACACTGGCCAAACACCAGGCACCCACGACAGCTGCTCACTCACCCTCCCCTGCCAGAGCTGGGCAGAGGCAAAAAAAAAAAAATTAATTAATGGTTCATGAGTTGAAGTAAGGACAAAACAGGCTCAGCTTGTAAGTACAGAGTGAGTTTATTACTAACAAAATCAGAGGAGGATAATGAGAAGTAAAATAAGCTCTTAAAAACACCTTTTCTTCCCCCAACCCCTCCCTCCTTCCTGCTGACAGTGCAGGGGACAGGGAGCTGGGGTTTGGTCAGTTCATCACCCGAGGTTTTCTTCTGCTTGGCACAGGGAGAGGAGTCCCTTCCCCTGTGAGACCGTGAGTCCCTCCCAGGGGCACACAGCCCTCCCAGACTGCTGCACCGTGGGTCACTCCTCCATGGGGTCAGTCCTCCAAGGCCAGGCTGCTCCAGCCTGGGAGCAGGGCCCCTTCTCTCCACCAGGTCTCCCACTGGATCTCAGCCATCCAGGAATCCACCCGTGCTGGCGTGGGCACCTCCCCCACGGGCTGCGGGTGGATCTCTGCATCCCCTGTGGATCCCATGGGCTGCAGGGGCACAGCTGCCTCACCATGGTCCTCAGCACGGTCTGCAGAGGAATCTCTGGCACCTGGAGCACCTCCTGCCCCTCCTTCTGCACTGACCTTGGTGTCTCCATGTTGTTTTCCTCACATGTTCTCACCTCCTCCTCGTCTCTGGCTGGAATTAACACTGCGCACCCACTTTGTTTTGATTGTCTTCTTAAATATGTTTTTGTGTTTAAGAAGAAAATAAATATGGTGTCACAGAGGTGTTACCATCATCTCTAACTGGCCCAGCCTTGGCCAGCAGCATGTCCATCTTCAGAGCCATCAGGGATTGGCTCTGCTGGACATGGTGGAAGCTTCCAGCAGCTTCTCACAGAAGCCACCTCTGTGATCCCCCTGCTACCAAAAACCAGGCCGTGCAAAACCAACACAATTCCGGAATGCACAGGGAAGGATACGAGCTGTGGCTTTCTGCCTTCACAGGGACAGGTTGGGTGACCCTCAAGAATTATCCATGGAGACTTTTATTTCAGGTGGGCTTCCCAGGTTAGCTTAATGTGTCTGGGAAAGTAAAAAAGAGTAACATTTCCCACTGCCAAAGGTTTTGGGAGCGATGCTGAGGAATGTTGATGGAGGGCTGTTAGCTAGAGCAGGCTGGGAGTCAGGGATGAGCAGGGGAGCGCAAACAGCCCCAGCCCTGCAGCTCTTGGGGGATAAATGGCAGCACACAAGGCCTGCAGCGGTGTGTTCAATGCAACATTTCCATAAATGCCTTCATTTATTAATTAACTTTTATCTTTTCCAGGCAACTGACAATGACGTGGGCACGTATGGGAAAGTCAGTTATTTCTTCAGTGATGACCCTGACCGGTGAGTGTGACTGACTGGCAGGAGTCTGATCCTCCAAAATCCTCTTCTGACCTCACTCAGCGGTCCCAGGGTGATTGGGGGCACTGGTTGTGTCCTACCTGTGAGATGCCCTGTGAACCCCTGTCTGTGCTGTCACCCAGGGGGGTGAGTTCAGCACGTGCCTGATGCTCAGCGTGTTTAATTGCTTTGCTAAGTTGGGACCTGCAGGCACCAGCATTGCTTGAGACCAGTAAATGGTTTCGCAGTGAGCTGTCGGCCCTGGAGCAGCACCTTTGGTGGAAGGTTGGGGAATATACACGGGCTGCCCAGCAGAACAGATCTGGGGGCCTCAGCACCCATTTTCTCTGCCTGTGGAGCAGCACCGAGGGTTTCTCACTGCTCGGCTGTGTGGAGCTCTTCAAGGTGTTCTGGGGCCTAATATCCCGCAGAAAAAAGTTGTGAACTTCACGCTGGCAGGCTTCTGCCTCTCCATCTCCAGTGTGTGGTCATTGAGGCTTTTCCCCTTCCTTTGCTGTCCCCTCAGTTTCTCCCTGGACAAGGACACAGGTGTGATCCTCCTGACAGCTCGGCTGGACTTCGAGACCACGCAGCGCTACACGCTGACCGTCATCGCGCGGGACGGCGGCGGGGAGGAGACGACGGGGCGCGTCAGGATCAATGTCCTCGATGTCAATGACAATGTCCCCACCTTCCAGAAGGAGGCCTACCTGGGGGCCCTGCGGGAGAACGAGCCCTCGGTCACCCAGGTGGTCCGGCTCCGGGTGAGGCACTGGCGTGGCTCCTCCTGTTGGGGTTTGCAGTAGGGACACAGGAGTGGGTTAGAATCACAGAATGGTTTGGGTTGCAAGGGACCCTAGAGCTCAGCCAGTTCCAACCCCCTGCCATGGCCAGGAGCATCTTCCACAAGACCGGGTTGCTCCAAGTTCCATCCAGCCTGGCCTTGGCCACTTCCAGGGATGGGGCAACCACAGCTTCTCTGGGCAGCCTGTGCCAGGGCCTCACCACCCTCCCAGGGAAGAAGAACTACCCAATAACTAGTCTAAACCTCCCTCTGTCGGTTTAAAACGATCGGTGCCTGTGATGGGTTTAACAAACATCTTCCAAAGCAGGTCCCAACAACCAGTTTCCTTGCAAGAGAGAGGCAGGCAAGAGGAGGCTGTTGTACAGACCCTCCCCGGGGTCCCTGGTGGGCACACCTCCCTCCGTCACTTTTCCAGTCTCCTTGGGCCCAGCCTGCACCTCCCGTCCACTCAGCTCTCCCTGGCACAGCTCCCATGCCCGTGTATTCCCTCTGCTCACACCCTAGGCATCTGATGAGGACTCCCCTCCAAACAACCAGATCTCCTACAGCATCGTGCAGGCGTCTGCCTTCCGTGACTACTTCGACATCACGGTGTCAGAAGGGTACGGAGGTAGGTGCTGGTCCTGGCCCCATGGGGCCACTCCTGAGCGTGCCCACACCCTGCCGGGTGTATGAGTGCTCCCCTGACCCTGCCACCGTGCATCCTTCCAGTGATCAGCGTGAACCACCCCCTGGACTACGAGCAGGTGGCCAACGGAGTCATCTACCTGACAGTGATGGCCAAGGACGCTGGCAACCCGCCGCTCAACAGCACCGTCCCCGTCACCATCGAGGTGTTCGTAAGTACAGCACCTGGCTTTCCTCTCGTGGTTTCCCTGCAATTGTTCCCTAGCAGTGCTGTTAATTCATCAATAACCCATCGAGACTATCCCACCCTGTGGATGTGTGGATTGCACCTGTCCTGTATGTGTGTCATGCGTGTCTCAGGCCACAGTAACCACGGGGTGAGGAGCGGAGCAGGACCAGTGTGGAAATCCCTCGAGAGGAGGGGTTTCTGCTGGGAGACGCAAAGCATTGCAGCGTTCCTCGGGAAGATCAGATCAGCGTGTCACTCTGAGGCACATTGTGGTTTGAGGATGTCTGCAGGGAGCTATCAGTGATGGAGACAGTTTGGTTGATAACGCGTCAGTCTCGCAGCTGTGGGATCTGTGCCAGGCTGGCGGCAGTGTCAGTCTGGGAGGGTGAAGGAGATAAAGCCAACGATGCTGTGAGATGGGAATGAAGTCCCAAGAGCACGTCTCTCCTTCAGATCCCTCACCGAGCTCGAGAGAGGGGGAACGAGGCAGTGCCCAGGGAGTTAGTGGTGGTTAAATGCATCCTTCCCACACTGTGCTTTCGACAGCATAAACAGCTCTTTTTCAAGACCACACTTCAGTGGGTCATCTCCCCGGGTTGGGTCTGTACGCTGGCAGGGTTTAAGTAGCTGTCACTTTCCCACTCATTCCAAAGGGAATTTCTCTCAGCTGGAAAAAGAAAAGAAATAAAAGCCAAAAACTAGGAAGAAAATGAGGGGGAAGTGTTTTGTGACGGCACTTGAGGAACAAGAGCTGTGAGAAGGCAGAACCAGAGCGAGCGTGGAGGGAGGTAATTTTTTTTCATCCTTTGGTTGTTGGTTTTTAATAAAGAAGTCAAACTCGCCTTGTAGATTTCCCATTAGGGGACAATACGCTTTTGTAGAGGGAGTCGCCGAGTCAGAACTAATAGTGCGCGCTGCGCCAGGATCCCAGGAAATAGCACCGCTAATAAGTTTCTGCCTCACTCCCTGCCACTGACGCCCTGCTCGGAGCGATGAGCCGACGACTCACGGCATGCCTGTGCCTGGAGGAGAGGGGCTGTGTGCTCAGTGTGAGCGTCTGCCACTCTCAGCATCATGGAGACGGCGGGGAGTGATGGGACAAGGGGGATCAGCTGCAAACTGCAGGAGGGGGGAGATTTAGGTTGGATATTAGGACGAAATTCTTCCCTGTGAGGGTGGTGAGGCCCTGGCACAGGCTTGCCAGAGAAGCTGTGGATGCTCCATGCCTGGCAGTGTCCAAGGCCAGGCTGGATGGGGCCCTGAGCACCCTGGGACAGTGGAAGGTGTCTCTGCCCCTGGCAGGGGGTGGAACAAGGTGAGCTTCAAGGTCCCTTCCAACACAATCCATTCTAAGGTTCTCTGATACGGTGGCTGGCTGAGGGTGAGGTTGTAGGGAGGAAGGCTGAGGGTCAGGAGAACATAGGAAGCTGGTTTGAGCTGGTTAGGTGGATAACCTCTTCTGTGGGAGTGGAAGTGTGCCGGGTTCTGTCTGGCATCGCTGCAGGTGCCTTGGGGAGCTTTGGAGCTCCCGTTGCTGAAGTGGGAAATGTCCTTCTCAAGCAGAAGGCAGGTGCAGGCCAGCTCTGGCCAGATGGAGAGCCAGCCAGGAGAAAACCCTGCCTCCTCGGGAGCAGGCTTGCCGGGCCGTGGCCTTGCTGAGCATGGCCTGATGATCTCAGGAACATTAATGACACGACACAGCATCTGCTCTGGCTCGTGTCCACCCAGCTGGAGCTCAGCACAGCTCAGCCCCATCCAGCTGCACATGGATGCACACTCAGCCTCTCCGCTGCCTTTAACCTGCCCAGGCCTCCTGGGTTTGCCCTAGATGACCCCCGCCCATCCCTGCCGGGAGGAGGAGAAGGAGGGATGGTGAGGACATCACCGGGACAGGCAACAATTTCCTCATTACCCTCAGAGGAGGTGCCGGGAAAGCTGAGTGACGCAAAGGCTGATTAGAGACCACCTGCTTCCAGAGACTAAAGCAGGGACTGGCAGTTTAATTGCAGCAGGATGGGCATCGTTGGCACGTGAAATTGCTTCCAATCTCAAGTTCGGTGGCAGCAGGAGCAGCTGAGCCCGCAGGTCCATCAGGGGTCTCCGGGTAGAAAACATCTCCAGAGCAGCCCCAGGGAAATGGCAGGGTCCGTAACGGTGTTTTAATGTCCTGGCAGCTCCATCCTTCCCTCCATAGGCAGTTGGGTTTGGTTCATTTAAGGCAGATTCTTAACAATGTTTAAACAGCATTTAAAGCCCCCTGGGGGGAGCTTTAAACCAGTCCAAAATCTGTTTTGGGGGATGTTGCAAGCAATTGCTCCTGCCTGGTTTCTCCAGGACGGCCGTAGTCACTGGCAGAGACAGGCTTGGAGGGAGCACATGGGGATGGAAACCAGCTTCCCCCCCAAAAATGCTGTGGCTGCCCTCTCTGCAAACACCCACAGCATTCCTCCTCTGGAAGGAAGGCATCCAAAGCAGCTCCCCTGGCCAGTTCAGTTTTCCTCATGGCTTCGTGGCCAGGGTGACCTGGAACACTAAGCCACCCCTGTGCTGCTCAGGGAGGGAGGAGCAGGTCTGTGCACGATGCTGTGGTGCTTCATGTGGTGCTTCATGTGGTGCCTGAGGCTTCCCAGGCTTGTGGCAGAGTCAGGAGCAGCTCAGAAGATGCTCCTCTGTCAGTGGTAGTGGCTCCTCAGCCCTGTGCTGGGTGATGAGGTGATGGGGTAGTTGGCCCCAGCCCCACTGCAGGGCTCAGCAAAGTCTCTGACCATCATCTCACCTCGACCTCAGCTGCCTCCACAGTGAAACCCTGTGTTCAGCCCACCCGTGCTCCCCACCAGGGCCACCTTCCCCTCGCTGGCATCGTAAACTGGTCACACCTCGAGATGCAGTCGCCCAGGAGCATCCCCATACCAGACTTCTGCAGCTGCTCGACCATTTTGCCTTTTTCCCAACCAGCCTCTCGACCTTCTCTTTGCTTCAGGATGAAAACGACAATCCCCCCACGTTCAGCAAGCCCTCCTACGTGATAACCGTCATGGAGGACATTATGGCAGGTATGGGGCACACCCCTGCTCCTTCTCTGGGCTCCCAGGAGGGCTCTGGGTGTTTTACAACCAGAATGGGGTGGGTGATCCCTTTTTGGGGAGGCAAAGCTTGGTAAAGTCTCATAGCCGTGGGGCCTGGGGGTTTGGCCACACTGTGCCTGTGCAGGAGAAGGGACCCTTGGCTGGGTGACCTGCAGGGGCAGTGTAGGGGCACAGGGCAGTTCTGGCTCATCTCAGTCCTCGTTTCTGCCTCCCCCAAGGAGCCACAGTGCTGTTTCTCAATGCCACGGACATGGACCGGTCCAGGGAGTATGGGCAGGAGTCGATCATCTACTCCCTGGAAGGCTCCTCGCATTTTCGGATCAATGCTCGCTCAGGTGAGCCTCTGGGTGCTCTCCCCTTTTCCTCTCAGTTCCCTCTTTCACCCCCATCCTTCCCTCCTCTCCGCCAATCAGCCTCCTTAGGAGACCCACAATCCAAAGGATTCACCAGATTTCAGACACTACCACTTGCTCAGTCCCCCCAAGAGCTTCTGCAGAGGCATCCATGGAAACTCAGCTCCTGAGCCTAAGGAAAGGCTTGGCTCTGAAGGTTCCTCTTAAGGAGCTGCCAAGGTGGATCCATAAAAAGGGCCCATTTGTGGACTGTCCTGATACTGGTTTTAAGTGTTTCTTTTTTAACTTGTTATCTCCTGTGGCTGCAGGAGAAATCACGACGACGTCTTTGCTGGACCGGGAGGCCAAATCCGAGTACATCCTCATTGTCCGGGCGGTGGATGGAGGCGTGGGGCACCATCAGAAGACAGGCATTGCTATGGTGAGTGGGGGAAGAATTTCCATCTCCTCGAGCCGCTGGTGCCCACCTGGGGCCGGGATTGTGGGGAGCTGCAGTGTTTCATTTTCACTGTGTGAAGAACACACAATGGTCCCTGCCCTCTGCAGTACCCTCGCTGCTGCTCACAAAATGACTGTCCAGGTGGTGCAGACCTTGAAATCAGCTTGCTTTCCTGGAAAACCATTCACACAGCAGCCACTTGACTTTCCAGAGCCTGTGGATGTGGTAATGAGTCCTATTTCACCTGCAGAAGGGCTCGCTTTGTTCGGCTCCCTTTGTTCCTCTTGAGAAGGGGCTCCCTTGGAGAGCCTGCGGGTACACTTAGTTATTACTTAGTCTGTTCACATGCTGCCTGGCTCGGGCTTTCCAGCCACTCCGGAATGCCTGTGCTCCTGAGAAAGTTCTGCTGGAGCCAGAGCTTGAAGCCTCGTGCTTTGCCTTGCCCTTTGCAGAGCTCAGGGAACCCCACTGCTGGCAAAGCATTTGTAAATCTCTTTGGAAGTATCAGGAGGTCGACAGCCAAGGATCCATCCCTGATGGACTTGATGACCTTAAAGGTCTTTTCCAACCTAAAGTATTCCATGATTCTCAGTGCTCATAGCACCACATTTCTTTGGACATTTCATACCATTTGGATGCTCTTGCTCCTGGGGTGCTTGGTTGGATTGCAGGAGGGATGTCCCACAGGGCAATGCAGAAAAATTTGTGTTTGTGCTGAGGAATATCCCTAAAATAATTGTCCCTCCTACCGAGAGCCATCAGGAGGTCTGTGGTAGCAGACTGGAAGCTCCCTGTGGAGCTGGGCACCAGCATGGCCTGTGGAATGCTGAGATCTCCTTTGGTGCTCCAGGTGGGATTTTGTTCATCTAATAGCCTTGCTAAAAGACAAAACAAGGCAGGGGGAAAGATGCCTCCTGATTCCTAAAAAGGTAAAGAATATTAAAGCTCAGTGAGATGAGAGCAGCTGAGTAAGTTTGTCTGCTCAGATATAAACCTGGCACTCAAAATTATCATTTTTGATCAGGAATAAAGGTCCATTCAGGGGCCTTGCAAAGTCCCCGGGTGATGTAAAGCACCTGGGCTGCTCGGAGTAGGGCAGCAACCTTCCCCAGGGACCACCATGGTGCCTCGGCTTATCCCTGGAGACTGGTGGTGTCCGGACTGGCCTCTTCTACCACGGGGTGGCACCAGCAGCTCAGCCTGCTGTGACAGTGGGACACAGTGGCTGGGAAGCAGAGAAGTTCCCAGGAAAAGCTCCGTGCATAGGGATGGTGGGTGCCAGGGCCTCCCCTGGAGCTGCAGCCCTTTCCCTCAGACACCTGCAGAGCCCCACAGGCTGGGGTGAAACGGGTGCTGTGGGGAGGTGAGAGACTCCCAGGCAGCAGGATCATCCCACAGGCTCGCTGCTGTCACTGAGATGCCATTTGTCACATTGGAAATGAAGTCAGGTAACACTTCAGGGCACCGTCCTCGCCCCTGCTCTTGTCTTCACACCTCCCACTCCCCGTTACCATCATACTCTCTCCTCATTTCTCGTTTTTTCTTTTTCTGTTGCTTTTTACCAGTCACTCAGATTTTTCCTTCCTTTCCTGACGCCTTCCCACTACATCCTCTCCCCCACTGATTTCCATCTCCGTTCCCGTGAAGGAGCCACTTGAAGACACACCTTGTGCCCTGTGCTTGTCCTGAACTGTGATAAATACACAGAACAAAACCCAGTTCGGCCATGCCAAAGGAGCCTTGGCTGTGAAGTTGCGGGATGTTGATTTTTTGTTCACTTCAGAGTGTGAACACAGAATCACAAAACCCCGGAATAATTCAGGTTGGAAAAGGTCTCTGAGATGATCAGCCATTCCCTCAGCCCAGCACTGACCCATGTCCCCAACATCTTTTAATTCCCCTGAGGGACAGTGACTCCACCACTGCCTGAAACACGTGTAGGGTACATCCAGGGGACATTCCACGCCTCAGGAAGCTGTACCTCCTGAAGCTTCCTTGCTCTCCCACAGGTGAACATCACGCTGCTGGACATCAATGACAACTACCCCACCTGGAAGGACGAGCCGTACTTCATCAACCTGGTGGAAATGACCCCCCCCAACTCGGATGTCACCACGGTAGGTGTGAGGCAAGGTGATGGTGGCACTAAGGGATTGGCTGGAGCAGGGGGTCACCTCCAAACGGGTGTCACCTCCTGTCTGGTGTCACCTGTGTCACCTTCAGTCCAGCACTGTCTGGCAGAATACCATTTAAAAGCTTACTCCTGAGCCTCCCCGCTGCTGACTATCCCCTGTGTTTCTGCTCCCTGCTGGGATATTTTTTTTTCCTCTCCAAATTGTGTGGATTTTGGCCAAATCCTCCTTTTCTTAGCCTCCCCTACGACCTCCTTCAAGGACCTCTCTGAAAGACTTTGATTTACAGCCTTTCAAGTCCCTCTGGCGAAATAAAAGAGAAGGAGAGGGGGAGGCTTCTATTTCATCACGCCGAGAGAGAAATGACGGGAACAAAATGGAAAATAAATGAGGGAAAAGTGAAGAGAATCCACAAAATCATATAAGGAGGAAGGCTGCAAAAAAAAAAGAAGGGTGTTTTTTGCAGGGGGCGAAGGGTCTGGCAGTGCTGCCCGAGCCAGAGCACAGTGGTTTTCTCTCCTCCAGACCTGCTGCTTGGTGCCAGCTTGAAGTCATCTTGCCTTTGACATCCCAATTAGTTGCTGGGAAAATAATTATTTTGTCACGGATCCGATGTAAATTCAGCTGCGGGACAAGCAGCAGGAGCTGGGGAAGTTATGAGTGCAGTGAAATTGGGGTGTTTTTTAATGTAAATGTCCCCTGTAATTAAAAACGTCACAGGGAGAACAATAAAGCACAAAATCTCTGGCATGGAGGAGAACTCCACCAAGGAATTATTTCCAGCATTTCTGATGTGGCAGCACAAGTTCCTCAGCACGCCTCTTTGTCCCATTTATTTTATTTTTCTGAAGGGTCCTTTTTTTTTAGCTGGTTTTATTCAAAAGGAGGAAAATCCAATTTGATTGCTGCGTGTTTGTGTCTCGCCATGCCATTACCTCCTGTGCTCACAGGCCAATTTTGGGGAGATTTAATGCCGCAGCAGAGGTCTCGAGGGTGCAAAATCCCTGCAAATATCATGAGTATACCGAGCTGGATGGAGGAAGAACTTCTTGCTGCTGCTGGCGCAAGGAAGCCGAGCTCTACACCGGCGAATCCCCGCGGGGACTTCCCACGGGAGTCAATTCCCAGCACTCTGCTGTAATTTTGCGCTGTTCCCCCACGGCAGGTGGTGGCTGTTGACCCGGACCTGGGGGAGAATGGCACGGTGGTGTACAGCATCCGGCCTCCCAACAAATTCTACAGCCTCAACAGCACCACAGGCAAGATCCGCACCACGGGCGTGCTGCTGGACCGCGAGAATCCCAACGCCCAGGAGGCCCAGCTCATGCGCAGGATTGTGGTGTCCGTCACCGACTGTAAGCTCCCAGCCCACGCTGATTGTTTTCGCTGCTGAGTTGAACCTTCCCCAGGCTGATTTCGCCTTTATGGCAAAGTCTCTTCTGTTTTCTTTTCTCCTGTTTTGAGCATAAGTGTTTGTGAGGTTAACAAATGGGAGTAGCTTTAAACCTGCTGCTAAAACAAACTAGAAACTCTCCCTCTCCTCAGCCTTGCTCCGTTGGCATCCTCAAAAATGAATTGAGCAGATGAGGGAAACAGAGCTGATGGGTTTTCCTCTGGAAATAGTACATTAGGGGAACTTAGGAAAAAAGATAGATCTAGGAAGATAATATTTTATGTTCAGATAGTGGTAGGACAAAGGTGAACGGTTTTAAACCAAAAGACGAGAGATTGAGGTTAGATGTTGGGAGGAAATTCTTTACGCAGAAGGTGGTGGAACAGGTTGCCCAGAGAAGCTGTGTCTCCTCCAACCCTGGAAGTGTCGCAGGCCAGGTTGGATGGGGCTTGGAGCAGCCTGGGAGAGTGGCAGGTGTCCCTGCCCATGGCAGCGGTGGCACTGGATGGGTTTTAAGGTCCCTTCCAACCCAAACCGTTGTCGGATTCTGTCTAGTTGTCCATCCATGACAGATCATCCATGACAAATCAGGGCCATCACCCCATCCTGCAGTGCTGTCTGCATAGGGGTGAGGGCTCCTTTTTAGGGGAAAGGGGTGGAAACAGCTCGAGTGTTAACCCTGAGACCCCATTCCTGGCCTCCGCAGGTGGGAGGCCACCCCTGAGAGCCACCAGCAGCGCCACAGTTTTTGTCAACCTGCTGGACCTGAACGACAATGACCCCACTTTCCAAAACCTGCCCTTTGTTGCTGAGATCGCCGAGGGCCTTCCCGCGGGCTCCTCCGTCTTCCAGGTGAGCGTGTCCCACTGCTGCCATTCCTCACGCTGGGAGCTGCTGCTGTCGCTGCCATTGCTTCTGCAAAGTGGGCTAGCCATGCANCCTCTCCTCTCCTCCTCCTCTCCTTCTCCTGTCCCTCTTCTCTCCTTCTCCTCTCCATCTCCTCCCTCCTCTCCATCTCCTTCTCCTCTAGCAGTGGAACTGGGGGCGTGCAGAAGGGGTTGTGTGTCTTTACTCCGTGGGCTCATTCCCGGCAGGGAGGATCCTCCGAGGCCATTTCATTCCAGCATCCCTGGGGCCAGAGGCACTCGGGGTTTCTGTACCATGACTTCCATTGCCAGGAGGTGATCAGGGTGCTCTCCCCACCAGGTAGTGGCCATCGACCTGGACGAGGGCCCCAACGGGCTGGTGTCGTACCGCATGCAGGTGGGGATGCCCCGCATGGATTTCCTCATCAACAGCACCAGCGGGCTGGTCACCTCCACGGCCGTGCTGGACAGGGAGAGGATCCCTGAGTACTCCCTGCGGGTGGTGGCCAGCGACGCCGGCACGCCCGCCAAGAGCTCCACCAGCACCCTCACTGTCAAAGGTGGGTGCACCGAGCCCTCTCTGCTCCCTCTGTGACAAGGACTCCTCACTGGAGGAAATGCAGTTTCCATAGGAGACACACCGAGGGCTGGAAACAGGATCATGTCTATTTTTGTGTGCAACAGGACACAGGGATGGCTCCCGTCCCCACAGGCTCCGTGTCTGCTATCAACACGCTGCAGAGATGGGGAAAACATGGTGTTTCTGGCAGGGCCCCCAAATTCTCTGTTGTTTTTTTCTCCATTCCCCCATCCCCAGTGTTGCTTTTTCTTTTGCTTCAGCATGTGATTCCCATCAGCTGCGTGCCTGGACAGCCCACGCAATCCCAGTTCAGAGCTGGAGCCTTATTGCGTGGCCTGTCTCTAATTTAATGCCTTGCTATTTACTGGCTTCATGCAAGTCTAGTGCTGGAAAAGGATAAGCACCATCTGGAAATAAACTGACCCTGGATTGTCCTCAGGCCTGAGTTTGGAAAAGGAGTTCCTGGTCCTGTACCTTCAGAGCTCTCTGCCATGCCCCGGGAAATACTGAGCTTATATTTAAGCCCCAGATTTTCCTTTGAATGGGGATGGAAACAGGCTTGGTGAAAATAGTATCTTGAATTTCAGTGATGTATTGGTTTTTTGGCTGTGAGTAGGGTGATCTGTGTGTATCAGAGGCAACCAGATACAGCCTGCAGCCACTCTGCAGGCTCCCCCACTGCAGAAGTGGCAGGGAGAGTCAGGCAGAGCATTCCCTGGGATGCTCAGAGCAGCAGGCAGGAGGCTTGGGAGCCCAGCAGAATGAGCCTGGCATCTGCAGGAGGGGCAGCCCTGGCAGGACACTCAGCTCTGCTCCCCCTTTTTCAGTTCTGGACGTGAACGACGAGAACCCCACCTTCTTCCCAGCCGTGTACAACGTGTCCCTGCCCGAGAACGTGGCCCGGGATTTCAAAGTGGTCCGACTCAACTGCACAGACGCCGACATCGGGCTGAACGCTGAGCTCAGCTACTTCATCACAGGTGTGAGCCCCCTGCAGAACAGGAATTTTGCTTGCAGCAAGGCACAGGCTGCCCCAGACCTTGGCCGGGGTGTTCTGCGCTCCAGCGCTGCCTTTCCCAGCCCCTCCAAACCTTGTCCGGCATCGCCCTCTGCTGAACAGCCCCGCTTGGCTTCTCGCCATGCTGACCACGCTGCTGACCCCCAGCATCCCTAGAAAAGCATGAGGATGGGCAGAACACGGCTAGGGAGCAAGGGCTGGGGTGGCATTCTCGAGTGTTTATGGTTGGAAGCCATAAATGGAATTTTGGGGCGTTTTTGTAGCCCCTGGGCAGGTGGGGTTGGGTGGGCAGCGGTGCCGCCCGGGCAGTGCCCGGCTCGCTCCATAGCTGCAGCACCTGCAGCAGGAGGCTGGGGAATCCCCTGGCCACGATTTGACTTGCAAACTGCACACTGAGCCCTCAGGAGGAGGGTAAAAACAGAAGTGTCACCAGAGCGTCATATTTCCCACAATAGCAGCCTGGTGTTTCATGTCACAGCCCCGCCAGCCTCTCAGCAAGTGAAACGGGGTGTGTGAGGTCCCACAAGTCCCACAGCTGATGTGCAGTTACCCCAGTTTACTTCCAAAGCATTCAGGAAACGGTCCAGCTCTTACACAATTCAGCTTTTCCTACAGCCACTGGATTTTTCCTGTTCTTTGAGGCAGAGGGAGGGTGCTCTGCCCAGGACAAGATACAAAACCATCCTTGCACAGCTGGGCTGACCCCATGCCCAGGCTGCAGAATCCAAGGAAATGGCCTCAAGTTGCACCAGGGAAGGTTCAGTTAGGATATTGGGAAACACTTCTTCACTGAAAGGGTGGCCAGGCATTGGAACAGGCTGCCCAGGGAAGAAGTGGGTGCTTCATCCCTAGAGGTGTTAAAAGTCAGGTTAGACAGGGCTTGGAGCAACCTGGTCTAGTAGAAAGTGTCTCCAACACCTGGCAAGGTATTGGGACAAGATGACCTTTAGGGTCCCTCCCAACCCAAACCATCCCAAGTTTCTGTTCTACGTGTCCTTTGCTGCAGGTGGGAACCAGGACGGCAAATTCAGCGTTGGCTTCAGGGACGGGGTGGTCAGGACAGTCGTGAGCCTGGACAGGGAGACCGTGGCGTCCTACACGCTGATCCTGGAGGCCATCGGTAAGGATTCCCCAGGGATCCCATGGGACTGCTGTCACACAGCCACACGTGGTGGCCGTGCACGTGTCGAGCTCCCTTGCAGGTGTGTCAGAGGGGCAGCAACCTCCGAGACGCTCCACAAACCAGAGTTTGGTATTAACATTGCACAGCCCACGTGAATTAATATGTCCTGGTTCCATCGTGACTTTTGCAGATGGCATATTCACCTCCCAGGTGTGCCCAGCCGCAGGGCTCTCCCTTTCACCCAGGGAACCTCCTGTTCCTGAGAGGCTCCACACTGTGCAGGGCAGCCCTCCACCCAAAAATGCCAAGGCCACAGCATCGTTCCCCTCATGCCATGCCAGCCCTTGGTGCTGCGACTGCTGATTAACCCTGAGCCACCTGGCATGGGCAGAGGGCCCGTGTGCCAAACTCAGCTTGGCTGTCATCCCCAGGGCTTTATAATGATGTGCCTGTTCACAGATAGCTTGGGTGTCCCTTTTGAGAGCAGAAATAAGTGGCCTGGGCAGAAATGCTGGGGGCACAGCATTGCAGGTGCCACAGGGGCTGCAGCAGGGATGCTGCAGTGCCTGGGCACACAGCACTGGATCCCAAGGAGCAAAGGGTCTGTTCTGGGATCACACTGCCTGTGTTTTCCCAGACCCCATGGGCTCCAGCTGGGTGGGTTTAGCACTCATTGCAGGACAGGCGTGTTAAAAAATCCAAACCCAATCCATGCATCCTTCCTGGAAAATCCAAGAGCTGTGTTGCCATGCCCTTGTCCACTGAACATCGACCCATTCTGGTGCTCTGACTGAGCTGAGCTGTGGCTATGGAAAACTCATCAGGCTTTCTCCATCTCCCAAATCCCTGGCCTCCAGCAGCCCCTTGGTGTATGGAAAATCCTCTCTAATGACCAGTTGCATTTCCAGCCTCACTGGGCTCCATGGCAGAGCTTAGGGGTGGTTTGGCTTTTTCTTTCGGAACAGGAAGGGAAAAAAACCCTAAAAATCCATTGTTCAATGTGGGATTTGAAGGCTGCAAAAAGATGAAGTGTTTTAGTGTAGAAATCTTGATCCTGTTATTTCAGCAGCCATGGGCTGAGCACTGCCTGTGCAAGGAGGAGGTGACTGAACCTCCCTCCCTCCCGTTCCTCTCCCTACAGACAACGGCCCCACCGGGAACCGGCGCACCGGGACTGCCACCGTGTATGTGACTGTCCTGGATGTCAACGACAACAGACCCATCTTCCTGCAGAGCAGCTACGAAGTCAGTGTCCCCGAGGACATCCCGGCTGCCAGCAGCATCGTGCAGGCACGTGGCTCTTCCCCTGGGACTCTGGGGTGGGAGATGGGAGTCCCCCCTAACTGTGCTCTGACCATGAGCGGCTGGAAGCCCAGGGCAGGGATTTTCTCTCTCTGTCAGTGCTCTGTTCCCCCAGGGCAGGGCGAGATGTGCTCTTGCTCATCCACTCCTCTGCTAGTCCAGGCTGTGAGCGTCAGGGAGAAGGCAGCAAAGAACAAGGGAAAATTAAGAAATTCACCCCATTTCTGCAGGGGGTGAGAGGAGAAGAGCCAAGCCCTGTGCTGGCAAGCACACTTTGGCTACATCCCTGCTTTCTCCCTCCTCCCAAACGGAGATCTCCATGGGGAGGGAGAAGAGTGCCTGCACAGAGATGCTCGGAGAAGGGGGGAAAACCCTCGGAGAGGGAGAAAAGCATTTGGACTTTGCTTTCATTTTTGTTCCTCTTTGAGGGAGCGGTGGGCAGAGCTGAATGGCTCAGTGAGCACCGAATGAATGCGGGCATTCACACGGGCTCCGGGGCCTTCCAGCATCCCTTCAAGCCCAGGGCTCTGCTGGAGCGGGCACCAAAGGCCCTTTGCACAGGGCCCTGGGAAGGCTCCTCCTGCCTTCAATACCTCTGCCGGCACAGGGAAAGGGGCAGCTTTGTCCCTGGCTGTGGTGGGCAGGGTGAGTCACTGGCAGAGAAGAAAGGAGCCTTTCGCCTCCTGCAACAAAGGTTTGCTGGGAGCCGTGCGTCTGCAGGGGTCCCCAAGGAATCCTGTGGCGCCTCATCACCTGTTGTGCCGTGGCACAGTGTACGTGATGTCTCTGGGATCAGGCACAGTGTACGTGATGTCTGTGGGATCAGACACTGTGTCTGTGATGTCTCTGGGATCAGGCACAGTGTACGTGATGTCTCTGGGATCAGACACGGTGTGTGCGGTGTCTCTGGGATCAGGCACAGTGTACGTGATGTCTCTGGGATCAGGCACGGTGTGTGTGATGTCTCTGGGATCAGGCATGGTGTGTGTGATGTTTCTGGGATCAGGCATGGTGTGTGTGATGTTTCTGGGGTCAGGCACGGTGTGTGTGATGTCTCTGGGATCAGACACAGTGTGTGTGATGTCTCCGGGGTCAGGCACAGTGTACGTGATGTCTCTGGGATCAGGCACGGTGTGTGTGGTGTCTCTGGGGTCAGACACGGAGTGTGTGGTGTCTCTGGGGTCAGACACGGAGTGTGTGGTGTCTCTGGGGTCAGACACGGAGTGTGTGGTGTCTCTGGGGTCAGACACGGAGTGTGTGGTGTCTCTGGGGTCAGACACGGAGTGTGTGGTGTCTCTGGGGTCAGACACGGTGGGTGTGATGTCTCTGGGATCAGGCGTCAGCCTACAATCCCAGGGTGGAGGTGTGTCCATGCGTAGAACTCCTAAAACTGAGCCAGTCCAGCAAATCGAAGGAATGGAGGGAACTTGAGTCTGACTGGCATCCAAGTGCCTTTTGTTAGAACCCATTTCCCAAAGAGGGGGGTTCTTCCTTGGAAATCCATGGCAAAGGAGAGGAGGTACTTGGGGGAAGTTGCGTTTCCACAGAACAACATCAAAAAGAAATGGAAATGAGCCATCAGCTGGCTTGAGTTTAATTTACACCTTCAGTGTGAACCATTTGTACAGAAGGCCTCTCCCTTCAAATGCATCCCCACATCCCCAGGGCAGCAGGAGTGTTTCCGATTGTTTCCCCATCCCTTTCTCCCAAAACCAGGCAAACCAGGCCCAGAGGGCAGGAATGGGAATGCATTGACCACAGCAACCACAGCTCAGTGTGAGGAGGACAGGGACCAGGCAGCATGTGGGAGCACAAGCCTCCCTCCACCTTCTCCGAAACACAGCTTGTGGGGAAATCTCCACTGAGGATTGCATTTTGTGGAGCAGGTTTGCCCTGGGACGCCTCTCTTTAGGTAGCCAGGTTGCTCCCACTCTCTTCCAGGCTGTTTGTTCAGGTGGAGCACGACTTGCACAATGTTTTCCGAAAGAAATGAAGCAGCAGGATCTTTTTGGACCGCCCGGTGGTAGCTGTGCGTGGGTGAGGTTTGGATGCCTCCACCTTTCCGGGCAGGAAGCAGTAACCTGGAAAGCGTTTGGGAACCTGATGTTGCAAAACCTCCTGCCGCCTCACAGAGCCACTGCCTGGAGATGAGTTGCTCAAAGGGTCTCTGCCGGGTTGCCCAGGATACCAAGGGATGCTTGAGAAGGGCACTGAGCCTAAAGCTTGGGGAAGAGTAGCAGGGCAAGGTCACATTTTGGTGGACTCCATGATGTCCCAGTCCTGGCTGGTGGAGAAGCTTCTGGGACAGGCGAGCTGGCTCTGAGGCACCAGCCGGCTCCTCCTGAAGCTGCTGATGGAGCACCTCAGGGAGCCCAGACGCCTCCAGAGCCTCAGCTGGGGCTCACTGGCATCCACGGGGTGGTGGGGCAGGCGCTCCTGGGGGCTGGAGAGGGACCGGCCCAGCGCTGCCGGCTTGCAGAGGGTGACAAAGGTGAGGAAGGTGGCCACAACAAGGAAGATGCAGACGAGCCCGACGATGATGGGCAGCCAGTCTGTCACCTCGGGGGCTGCAGTGCTGGAGGGGACTGGCTCCATGGTGGAAACCAGAAGCCCAAGGAGAGGTGGGGTGGGAGAGGTCCCGGTGCCAGAGTCCTCTGTGCGCATCTTCCCTGCAGTGCAAGGTGATACAGAGAAGTGGCACAGGTGATCACCACATGGAAGCTGGACAGACAGCCACCCTCTGGTGAAATGGATGGGTTCTCGTCATGCCTTGATGTCCAGGATTCTCCCAGCCATGTTTTCAGTGTCACAGGGGGACAGGAGGTGTCCACCTGCTTTGCCAGGTGTCAAAGCACAGGGGTGGGGTTTGCACCTGCAAAGTATCACCCTGAACTGAAGTGCAAAACCACCTGGCAAGAAATCTGCCACTATTTACATGTGCTACCATGACCTCTGGGAGGACAGACACCTTTAGGGAGCACACACAGGTTACATTAAGATTTTCTGGAAGAGATAAATACCCATGTCCTACAGAAAGTTCAAAATCCTCCCCCCATGCTGCTGAGGTTTGGTTCTTCTCTGTTACCCAGAAATGTGGGTTTGTTAAGTTGGCTGTCATGTGGGGTATTTTTGATTATTCCCCCAAAGAAATTGGAGATTGGTTGAGCCTGTGCCCTGGTACGTCCCCATCCAGCTGAGGTATTGTACTAGCACTGTCTTTATGACTTTGCAGGGGTGAGGAGTAACACCCTCACCCTGCTCGTGCCAAAAACCCTCACATCAGGCATTTTGCTGACCTGCTTTCAGGCTCAGACATGTCACAGGTGATGCAAACCAGCTTCCCAAAGCGTCAGCAGGGAGAGCTCTTGCCTAACACCTGCTGGAGACTGTCCTCTCCTTTCCCTGCCGGGTCAGATCCTCCTGAGAGTAGTTTGCACCCATTTTTTTTGCTCACATGCATCCCCCCAGCCCCAGACGGGCTGTGCCAGAGGCTGGCATCTCTCCAGGTGGAGATGAGGAGATGAGCGCCGGGGAAATTCTGTTTGTGCGAACCCTCTGCAACGCCCTTGGTGCGCCAGCCTGTGTGCTGGAGGTAAAGCTTTATTGTGCTGACTTTCCTGAAGAGATGTGGGAGGTAGAAGAGTGATGGAGAGCTGTTTGACTGGTATGTGGCTGGGCAGTTTCCTGGTAAATTTGGATTTGGATTGAGCCAGTTTAAGATCTTAGGGGCAGAAGGGCAGGGCTGCAGGGACTGCCAAGGTCTCTGGGTCTGCTCTTGCTGCCACCATTCCACAGTTACACAGGTGTGTGTAAGGCAGCAGCCAAACATTCACCATAAAACATTCCAAACATCAGTGATATGATTTTAATCACTAAAGGTGTATCAGCCTGCTCAGAGCTGGGGGACTCTGGGGAGATGGTGCTGTTTCCATGGGTCAGAGCCAGGTCTGTGCCTGGAAAATGGGAAATGCAAAAATAAATGGGTCAGCATCTGAGAGGGTGAATGCCTGTGTATATTGCAGGCAGTCCCGGCACTGGGGCTCTTGTCACCTCCTCCAAAGTGAGGTTTTCACCTTGGTTCACCCCAAAAGTATTTTTTTATCCTTAACTAGCTCTGTCCCTTCCTCTCAGCTTTGGGAACAGAGCAGCAATCCCAAGGACACCCCTGCTCCGTGGACCGGCTCCTCTGTGCTGCCCAGGCACGAAAGCCAGCAGGCAGGGCTGCAGCGTATCCCACCCCAAAGGCAGCCTGAATCAAGGTTTCCACGGCTACCTTAATGCTGGCACTTACTGACTGCATGTGCTCAGCTTGGTGACCTTACATTGTTCCTTAAGAGCCAGCCAGGAGGCGTGGGCAATTCCTGCAGGCTGTTTTTGCTCCCTCGGTCATGGCTGCTGAGTTTGTCTTTTAAATTCACTTGACAGTTCTCCATAGAAACCCATCAGGAGGGAATCACACTGATGTTTTCCCAGGCTTTTTCAGGCATGCCCTGCTCTCCTCTTGCTTCCCATCCAGCCTCTCCTCACACCCAGCTCAGCTGGCAGAGCTGGGCGTTCAGGGAAGGTCTGGGCTTTCAGAGCATTGCCCCTTCCCAGCATCACTGTCCCACCCAGGCCCCACATTCTTCACCCTGGTGGGTTAGTAGGAGATTTGCCCATCCTGGAAATCTCCCCCCAGAGGTTCATCCCTGCCTGATCAGCTCCTGACTCCCAGGAGCACTCAGGACCCAGCACTGTGCCTGAGGCAGATGAGGATCAGAGGGGAAAAAGAGAAATTGCAAAAGGTAAAATGCCCCTGAGAAAGGTGGAAAGGAAGAAGTAAAAATTATTCTCATGCTTGAGCAGCAGAGGGGGTTATTCTGCCCGGCACCAGGCACTGCTCCCTGGCCTGGCCCAGCTGCCTGGTTTGGCAGGAGCTTTCCCATATGCTCTCCCTCCCTTTCCCCAAGCTCCTGCAAAGAAAAGGCTGTTTTCAGGCACTGCCTGGGACACAGCTCCCGTGAAAAGCAGCTCTCATTCCCCTCCCCATCTTGCTTAGCAACACTTTTCCTGGAGCTCCCCAACTTTCCCCAATGAACTAAGTCTTTCCAGCGGCTTGCAGGAGGAGGTGGTGCTGGACAGTACCAAACACCCCCGGCTTCCTGACCCGCAGGGTTGGGTTCCAAGAGCAGAGAGCTGTGAGTGATGCTGCTCCCCATCACCCTCGCTGCTGAACGGCAGAGCTGCAGCCACAGGACTTCCCTCTCCCATCACCGGGAGAGACGGAGCAACCCCACTGGGAAGGGAGGAGGGATGCCTGACCTCACGCCCACCCCGAACTTCGCATCCCCACCCGTTTTCAGCCCTGCAGCCAGGGGTCTGTCTCACCCCTCGGGGTGACCCGAGGGGCCGGCGGTGGCTTTGCCGCGGGGGTTTGGGCTCCCTACCTCTCACCAGCCGGCCGAGCCCGGGCTCTGCCTCCCGCACTCCCGCCTTGCCGCCTGTCCCACCGCGCTCTGCCCGCTGCCAGCCCCCTCCTCCCTTTGGGGAGGGTGGGACAGAGGTGGCAGCCGGGCTGGGGACAGCCTGAGTGA
Source organism: Pomatostomus ruficeps (assembly GCA_013400735.1). NCBI lineage: Eukaryota > Metazoa > Chordata > Aves > Passeriformes > Timaliidae > Pomatostomus > Pomatostomus ruficeps. Next base: position 241,234 of record VYZT01060129.1, on the reverse strand, counting down.
GCACAGCCGAGGGGCCCTGAGCCCCTCCCCGGGCTTTGCCAGTGCTGCAGTGCCCCGGAGCTGCGTCCCGCTGGAGCTGTGTCCCTTGCTGGGGCTCGACCCCCCTGGGATGTGTTTCCCCAGCACTTGTCCCTGTAGGATGCCTAAATGGTACGGTCGGGCTGAGCCTCCTGTGGTGAGGAGGGGTTGGCACCTGCCCTCCACATTCCTGCTCCCCCTATTCCCAGAAAATCTACTTTTTTTCCGTTCTTCTGTTGCCCCTCCTCCTCCTTTTCTGACACTTTTCCAGTAGCTGGGAGTGTTTGAAGGGGGGCTGTGCAAGGCTGGCTGTGCCTGCAGCCTGCTCTAGCAGAGGGATAAAACAGGCTGGAGGCACCAGTGCTCAGCTGCACAAGGTGCCTTCCACCTGCAGCAGGAAGAGCTTTTCTCCCACTGCCTGCACTCCAGTGCCTTTGTTTTCCCGAGTCTGGGACAGTCTGTCAAAGTACCACCTTTCCTTTGGGACCTCGGCAGGTCAAACCAGCAGCAGCCAAGCTTTCCCCAGGCTGTGGGCTGGCAGGAGCATGTGTTGCTTTAATGCAAACTACTGATTCTCAATAAAAAACAAATGCCTGGGCTGACCCATATCACCTAGGTTATGTACCAGAGCTTCATGCTTGGGGTGAGCTGGGAAAAGGATGGCCCAAGGCGTGTTTGCCAGGTGCAGCTGGCTCATCCTGAAATGCATTCACCTGGGCACAGTGGGGCAAGGAGTGGCACAAAAAGCTGCGAAGGTTTGCCTCCCATCCCTTCATTTTCCCTTCTCTGGCTACACGATGGCTTGTCCCTGTGCCATGCCAAGGCAGCTGGTCTGCCTGGGCCTCGCCTGCCTGCTGCTGTGGGCTCATCCATCCCACGGGAGAGGAGACAGCCCAGCTCTGCCTCAGGGAGCCCCAAGGAGCTGCTTTGGGAGGGGGAACTCCCCACTGTGAAGGGAAGGTGCCTGGGTCCATGGTGGAGCATGGAATAAGCCACAAGCAAGATGAAAACTGGTCTGGGACAGAGGAAAACAGCTTGTGTGGGCACAGGGATGAGAAATCCAGATAGAAGGCAGTATTTTCCAAGTTTTCTGCTGGCACAGGGGGACTTGGTGGAAGAGAGCAAGAGCAGTTCAAAGTATCTCACAACCACGTTTCAGAGGAGCATCTCTGACTCCTGCAAGTGTTGTGTGCGGCTGGGGCTGAAAACCCTCACTGTTTGTGTATCCTTTGCAGCAACTTCTCCTCTTTCCAGCATAAGTGTGGGTGCAAACCTTCCTGGGAAAAAGAAACGGCTGGGTAGTATCGTAGGAAGAAGACGAGGCAGAAGATGCCCTGCAGAGGGAAGCAGGCAGAGAATAAAGGCTCAGGCATTCCCTGCATCCTCATCCTGGTGATTTTTGAGCGGCCACACTGCAGTCGAGCTTTGGGTGCTTTGTGGGAACTGCTTTGAGGGGAGAAGATGCAGGGGCTCAGTGCCAGCTGGACTGGAAGCCCTGGCCCTGCTGGTCACCAACAGGTCCCGCTTCCCAGCTGCCGACTGCTGGCTGGGGCTTTAGGGAAAGCACTGCAGTCTTGCTCAGTGACACCAGAGGGGACCCGTGCCTTGGTTTTCCCAGGGTGGGTGGCAGACTCAGTCTGTCCCGGGACTGTGCAGTGCATCACAGCCGAGGGGTGCTCCCACCCCTCCTGGGGGGCTCACGAGGACTCAGCCCAGTGCTGGGTGCACCACGCTCTAGGCTGGCTGCATTCACGTTTCCTTTGGCAGTTTCTCCGTGTGCTGCTGCTTGGGTGACACACCAGGATGCCATGGGCTGCGTGCCCACCAGGCACGGGAGCAGCTCCCCCTGCCCAGATCAAATCATCCCGGCAAGGCTCTATCCCTGGTGGCATCGCCACTGGGACAAACACTGGAATGCAGGGTAGGATTGTCCTCCAGCACACAGACCCGTGGGGTTTGTGGTGAGGTCCTGAGGCTCAGCTCCCACCTCAATCCGACAGCTACGGTGGCAGCCGAGGGCTCCCAAGCCCATCTGTTCCCGGTGATGAGGGGAGGGTAACTTACTTTGCTTTGTATTTGGTAAGCTCCCCAGCTCAGGTGGGGGATCAGGATGTCCAGCTTTGGCAGGGTGGGAGGACTGGTCCTAGCCTGGAATTCTCTGCCCTTCACCTCTACCCCTCTGCTTTTCTCGTGAAGGTGAAAGCCACCGATGCAGACGAAGGCATTAACGGGAGAGTGTGGTACAGGATTGTCAAGGGTAAGTCCAGGTGCCCCTGCATTCATTGGGGAGTTTGTCCCAGGCTCTGCCCAGCCTCGGGAGGTTGTGCTTGCCCATCCTTTTGCACTTTACAGCCCACAGAACCATTTCCCCCAGCCCTAAGCAAAATTCAGCTTTAGGCCTCACTGATGGGATGATTTGTCATGGATGGACAACTGGATAGAATCCTAAAATCACAGAATGGATTGGGTTGGAAGGGCCCTTAAAGTTTCCCTCATTCCACCCCCCCTGCCACAGACAGGGACACCTTCCACTATCCCAGGCTGCTCCAAGCCCCTCCAACCTGGCCTTGGACACTTCCAGGAGTGGGGCAGCCACAGCTTCTCTGGGCAGCCTTTGCCAGGACCTCATCACCCTCAGGGAAGAATTTCTTTCCAATATCCTGCCTAACCCTTCCCTCTTTCAGTGTAAAGCCATTCCCCGTTGTCTTGTCACATCGAACCCTTGTCCCAAGTCCCTCTCTGCCTCTCTTGGAGCCCCTTTTGGCACTGGAAGGGATTCTGAGGTCTCCCGAGAGCTTTCTCCTCTCTAGGTGAACACTCCCAGCTCTCCCAGCCTGGATCCAGAGCACAGTTGCTCCAGCTCTCAGAGCATCTTTGTGGCCTCCTCTGGACTCACTCCAACACGTCCACATTTTTCTTATCTGATGAGATTCCATAGCTCCTCCTGGCCTGACCCAGAGCCAAACACTGGGTGTAGCCGAGTCTGGTACAGCCAGAGGTGATGGGGCTGAAGTTTTGCTCAATAATCTCCCTCCAAAAGAGCCCCCCTAGGGAGGGCTCAGTGTGTCGCCAGGATGGATGTGGAGGCAGTGGGAAACATCTCTCTCATTTTTTCCCCCGCACCAGGAAACGAGCAGAACCACTTCCGCATCAATCCCAGCACGGGGCTGGTGATGCGGGGCGTGCGGCACCTCGACAGGGAGCAGAACTCCTCCCACGTGCTGGAGGTGGAGGCCTACAACACGGAGCAGGGCCCCATGAGGAGCTCCGTGCGGGTAAGGACCTCTCAGCCACCCAGGGCTGCACAGCAGAGCAGTTCATACGGAGTATTTGGGATGCTCGGTCCTTTCCAGCGCTTGCAGTTGTACAGGAAATTAGAAAAATGGCATGGAAATGCTGATGGAAAGTCTCAGGGCTCATGGATAGAGCTTGTTGTGGGGGGGGTTGGTTAAATTTTCTTTTTTCCTGTGACATTTGGGTGCCATTAGGCTGCTAAGTGGTGCAGCAGTCACTCAGAGGGAGTCCTGCTTGCTCGGTGAGATGCGGCTCTGCTGCTGGGAAGAAAAGCTGAGCCTCAGCCTGTTGAAAAGCGTGTGTCCTGGCCAGGCACTGTTTAAATAATCCAGGACACAGTGGTGACAGTCTTTAGCTGCGGCACACCAGCTTCCCACAGTTCCCGCAAACCCAGCCCTCCAGTTGCATTTATTTTTAGTGGTGGGGTGGGCTCTAGCTGTGTGCAAAGTGCCCTCAGCACCAGCAGCAAGCAGAAAACCAGGAGAAGGAAATGTGTTCCCTGGGGAAAGAGCAGCTTGACCCTCTGAACTTGGAGTAGAATTTCCCACCGAGTCGCCAGCATTTCTGTGTTACGAGGTTTTGAGCAGAGGATCCCAGAGGATGGAGGAATTTATGTATCCAGTGTACCTCCCCCTCACCAGGGAAAGACTGACTCACTCCGACCACAGGGCTTGTTTAAATCTGTGATCTTAAACCGTCGGTGTTCACTCTCCATCACGTGCTGTTTGATGAAGAGATTATCACAGGACCATGGAATGGCTTGGGTTGGAAGGGCCTTAAAGCTCCCCTAGTTCCAACCCCCCTCCCATTGTCAGGGGCACCTTCCACAAGCCCAGCCTGGCTTTGAACATGCTGGAATGTTTCTCCATGAGCCCCGTGAGGGGTGTGTTTCCCAAGCCTGCCCGGCTCACGCGTGGTTTCTCCGGGGCTCCCCAGGTGATCGTGTACGTGGAAGACGTCAATGACGAGGTGCCGGTGTTCACCCAGCGCCAGTACAACCGCCTGGGGCTGCGGGAGACGGCGGGAATAGGGACCTCGGTGGCAGTGGTCCGGGCCACCGACCGAGACACAGGTGGGAAGGGGAGTGAGAGTGGTCAGCCACTGCATGGATCCTGGCTTGGCTGAGCTGAAATCCGGTGGGATGGACTCTGCTGGGGGCAGGCATTAGTGGTGCCTGCCTCTGCGGGGTGCTTGGTCCAGCTGGCACCACAGTTCCTGCTCCCTCCCCAGGGAAAGGGGGTCTGGTGAGCTACAAAATTGTGTCGGGCGCAGAGGGGAAGTTCGAGATCGACGAGAGCACAGGCCTCATCACCACCATAGAGTACCTGGACTACGAGACCAAAACCAGCTACCTGATGAACGTCTCTGCCACGGACCAAGCGCCCCCCAACAACCAGGGCTTCTGCAGCGTGTACGTCAGCCTGCTGAACGAGCTGGACGAGGCCGTGCAGTTCTCCAACAGCAGCTACGAGGCCGTGATCATGGAGAACATCCCCCTGGGCTCCGAGGTTCTCCGCGTCCAGGCTCGCTCCATTGACAACCTCAACCAGATCACCTACAAGTTCGACCCCAACACCAACCCCCAAGCGCTCTCCCTCTTCAAAATCAATGGGATCACTGTAAGTAGCCGCAGCATGGTCCCTCCTGGCTTGGGTGTGCACTGTGAGCTTTGGTTTCAGCTGCTGTTCATCCTTGGCAGGGTGTGATCACGGTCAAAGGCCAGGTGGATCGAGAGAAAGGGGATTTCTACACCTTGACAGTGGTGGCTGATGATGGGGGACCAAAGATCGACTCCACTGTGGTGAGTAGCTTCTCCCAGCTTCTGCTGTCAACCTCAGATCACCTCCCTCTCCCACCTCTGGCATGGGACAGCGTGTCTTAGCTGAGCTCTCTGCTCCAGGGTCCAGAAATCCTGGTTTGGGGGAAAACCTGCTAAAACAGTTTCAAGGGAGATAAATTTAGGGGCCTTGAAATAGTTCAGGGTGATTTGTGTTTAAGAGGGTTATATTTAGCAGTTTCACAGACAGCCAGGCAGGGGGTGATTTGCATTTCCCTGCCGGGTGCAGGGCCAGCCCAGGGGTGCCGAGGCTCTGCTCTGCACACAGCGCCGTGCTCTTGCCTGAACCGCTCCCAGGGTGAGGGGCAGATATGCCAACCTTAATCTAGAAGAAAACAAAGGGATGCCCCAAGAGTGGAACCTCCAAATCACTGCAGAGGGGTACCCATGACCCCTGGCACTGCTGTGGTAGGATGCAGGGTTAACCTACACTTCCTCATCCCACACTAACTCCTCGTTGTTTGTGTTCTCTGTTTCTCCCTCTGCTTTCCTCCAACAGAAGGTGAGCCTGTCCGTCGTGCTGGGGACCAGAACCCATCCCGAGGTCCACACTGAGCTGCAGGGAGGGACTGGGGTGGAGATCTCCAGTCCCGTCCCACCAGCTTCAGCCTCCCTGCCAGTCCCCAGGACGTGGGGCAGCCCCGTGAGCCACCCTGCTGCTGGCGAGCAGAATCCCGGCTCCCTGATCCGGCACTTGGGACAGCAGCTGCCGGATCTGCCGCGGTGGCTGAATGAGCTGTCACTGCTCCTGGCTCTCTGTTTTTAATTCAGCAGCAACAATAACTGAATCACCCCACAGCAAACAACTCACTCCCCAGCTTCCTCCCGGGATGTTGTCGCATTCAGCCTGGCCGCACCTGGGAGCTTGGGGCACCCGTAAATAAATCCCCGGGAACAGAAAGGCTCTTCCTCTCTCATTTCTGTGTTGCCCTGCAGCACTTGGATTACAAACTCGATGAGAGCATTTCCTCTGCCTAAGTGTGGCCAAGGTAGCCAGGTCCCCTTCGAGCATCTCGTGCTTATGTGCCTTTTTCCAGGAGGGAGCTCAGGTCTCCTCCACACCCAGCTTGCTCTGGTTGAGTTAAACACACTCAGCTCTGCCCTCTTTGTTCACGTTGAGCTTTAAAGCAAACCCTGCTGCTGTGAGCGTGGGTGAAATCACTGCTTGTGAAAAGTTTAGCAGGAAAGGGTCACCCTGCAGCAGCCTGAGCTGCTCTGTGCCCAGCTATTTGGAGGATAAAAACCAGAGTATGTTCCACAAAAAAATACACAGCTTGAGAGCCTTGTGCTGTTTCTCCAGCCTCCAAGCATCCCTCCTCCTCCTCCTCCTTTGCAGGCAGGGATGTAACTTCAGCTGCTGGGCTCAGACAGCTGCACCATTCCCACGAGGGATGGATGCCACGCTGTTGGAGGGGTGTGGTGTGTTTATGGTGTGCCGGGGTGTCAGGGTGGCTGTCAATGCCTGGTGGGCAGGGGTCTGGCTCCTGTCCATGCCCTGAGCCCCGTGCTCCCTCCACAGGTGACCATCACCGTCCTGGACGAGAATGACAACAGCCCCCAGTTCGACATCACCTCCGACTCGTCCGTCAGCGTGGCCGAGGACAGCGCCGTGGGCAAGAGGGTGGCCCTGGTCCTGGCCCGAGATCCAGATGCAGGCAGGAACGGGCAGGTAGGGAGGGAGATGGTTGGATGATGCTCTCAGGCATGTGGTGTGGTTCCTGGGGTTTCCCTGTTCAGGGCCTGGAGGTGAACTCAGTGATCCTTGTGGGTCCCTTCCAACGTCTGTGAGGCTGGTACGGCAGTCTTGGAGCTGCCCATGGTAGTGTTTCACTGGCACAGAAATACCCCTGCCAGCATCCTTCCAACCCCTTCCCTCTGCGTCCCTGTGAGAGCAAACTCTGGTCATCAATGCCAGTGGTTTTGGGGAGTTTTGCAGTGAGTACCAGCAGTCCTCAGTCAAGGCCTGCGGCAGGAGAGGAAAAACATCGTCCTTGGGCTGTCTGGGGCAAAGAGCTCTGTGGGACAAGTGTCAGAAGGAGCCCGGCAATCTGAAAACCAGCTGTGACCTCTCCCGCCGTGGGGGCCGGCAGCAAAGTCCTTGGCAGGCTGAGCAGGAAGCTCTCTGACATTTGTTATTTTCATTACCCTGCAGACCAGCATTAATGAGGTCCCATCACCCTTAATAACAAAAATTGCTGGCAGCATGGGAGCTGTGGATGCGATGGGGGCTGGCCCTGTGTGCTTCGGGGTGGCTGCAATAAGCCAGCTCACCTGTGGATCCCACTGCACTGGACCTTTTCAAAAGCTGAGACATCTTGAGGGGATGCTGGACTTACTCTTGTGGGGTCTCCTTTCCCTCCTTCCTCCTCAGCATCACGCTGCCTGCCCTGTTTTTCTTCCCCTGTGATGTTTCCAGGTGACTTTCTCGCTGACGTCGGGGAATATCGGCCGGGCTTTTGAGATCCGTACCACCAACAACACCTACGGCGAGGTGTTTGTGGCACGGCCGCTGGACCGGGAGCAGCTGGATCACTACACCTTACGGGTCAGGACCATGCCACCCCTTCACCCCTTGGGCTTCTGGTTTGAGCACTGAACCTGTTTTCTCAGAGCCGTGAGCTCCAAAATAGCATTTTTTCCCTTGCAAATTCACCCCCAACCACAGATCCAAGCATCAGACGGCGGCGTTCCTCCGCGCAGGAAGGAGCACACTCTACGAGTGAACATCCTGGATGTCAATGACAACCCCCCTGTCATCGACAGCCCCTTTGGCTACAACGTGAGCGTGAGCGAGGTGAGCACCCAGCTCCTCTCCTGCCGTCCTTCCAGGGGGAGGTCTGACCACAAGGCAAGTGGGGACAACGGAGTGTCCCTTGCAGATATCACCTTGGGCTGTTTAAGCACCAGTGACCCCTTGCAAACCTTATCTTTGGTCATTTGATGGTTGGTGTGCCCTTGCAAACCTCACCTTGGGTCATTTAAGGATCGGTGACCCCTTGCCTTCCTCACCTTGGGTGATGTGAGGGCTGGTGATGCACTCCTAGTTTTGGGCTAGAAAAAAGCTCTTACAAGCAACTTCAGCCTGTGAGGCCGCAGGGACCAGCCGGAAGGAGAAGTGGCTACACACCCATGGAAATGCCACCGAAGTGACACAAGAGACGGCTCTGTGCAGAATAGGAATGGCTTTCAGGAAGCAGCTTAGCAAGGGCTAGATAATTAAGCAATAAAACACAATCAGGCATGAGAAAAGACAACTTATTTCCTGACAGTTTAATTCCTGGACTGAGGCGGGGGGGATTCTCAATTTGGTGATGAAAAATGAAATATGAGTAATAGCCAGTGCCACTTAGCTGTGAGGAACTGCTGCTCATGATTTATAGCTTAGCATTAAGGATATTGCCCTGTTAGGGTTTTCTTATCTTTTTAATACATGTTCAGAGCAGGTTGAAGAACAGAATTTCTGTTTTGATTTCCCCCATAATGGGACTAGCCAAAAATAATTAGCTGAGCTCCAGGTCCATTACATGGCCTTCACCTTTGCACACGCTCTGGGTTTCATGCTCTTCCAAGCTGTGCCAGACTAGATAGGACCTAATGTGCCACTTTCTGCTGAGCTGCTGGGAGTTGGGGCAGCAAGTTTGGAGCCTCAAGCACCTCAGTGCCCTCTCTATTATTACAATCATATTATTAATTAGGTATTTTATATGTGAGGAGGCTCGTGGGATTTACATCACGTATCTCTGCTGCTCGCCCCACAGAACGTCGGCGGCGGGACAGCGGTGGCCCAGGTACGCGCCACCGACCGGGACATCGGCCTCAACAGTGTCCTCTCCTACTACATCACACGTGGGAATGAGGACCTGACCTTTCGCATGGACCGTGTCACCGGCGAGATCGCCACCCGGCCCTCCCCGCCGGACCGCGAGCGCCAGAGCTTCTACAGCCTCGTGGTCACCGTGGAGGACGAGGGCAACCCCTCCCTGTCGGTGAGCCACCAAAATGGGCCTTTCGTGGGCAGGATGGGGCTGGGCAGCGCTATGGGAGTGAGCTTGGCATGGAGTGTGGGATGTGAAAGAGGAAAAAAGGCACAGAGTGACATTTCAGTGCCTGCTGTGCACAGATTTGGTTCAGAGGCTCCTTCGACACCTGGTCCTGCAGGACCCTCCCTTGCGGTCGTTCAGCAGGCCTTATCTGCCATGTCCAAATGCCAAAACTGTGAGCATCCCTATGGGGCAGTGTTCTGGCTGCTGCTGCCCTCCTCACAGGCTCTCCGGGTGCTGCGTCTGGAAGGGCTCCAGGTGTTGCCCACCCATCTCAGCACCGGGAGTGGCTGGAGCAGCAGCTCAACCACAGTTCCATTCACCAGTGACACACGTGTGTCTGCTGTGGTCCTGGTGACTGAGAAGAGCTCTGGTGATTTTGACAAGGGCCTGGAGTGACAGCAAAAGGGGGAATGGCTTTGGACTAAAAGGGGGTTGATACGAGACCCTACCCATGATCCCGAGGTCTGGGGAAGTGACTGTCTTGTTGGTTCATTATTTGTGCCTCTGAGGGTGACTCTGGCATGGGAGAGTCGAAAGGGCAAATACCACGTGGAACATTTTCCAGCTCTGAGTCCCTTCTAAGCCCACGGCTTTGTAGAGAGGTGAGTGAGCACCCACGTGCACAAATCGTGAGCTGGGCTGACATTTTGCGTGACACTCCGCCATCCTTCCTGTCCCCCACCTACTATCTCTCACTATCTCTCCGCTCTGCCAACACAGCTCTGCCTGCAAAGCCCTGCTCTACATTTTGATGAAACAGGTCACAGCCAGCAGTGCAAACTGTGGCTGTGATTCTCACTTCAGGCTTTGCAATCTCAGCTCCTCCCTCCCAGTTAGTTCACACTTGGCTTCTGCATCACCATCTTTTCCATTAGTTGTATTGTCACTGAGGCTTAAGCCTAGGTGAGTCTCTTGCCCCAAATGAGAGAAGGCAGCATTGTGTGACTGCAGCACGCGATGCCACCGGCTGCTCCTTGTCCCCATCGCTGTGGGAGCATCGCAGATCCTGGTGCGCGGAGGAATGCCGTGTGCTGAGCTGGCAAATCCCATTGCCATGGCAATGCCCTCTTCCCTTCCCGGTGCCAGCGAGGACAAGTGGCACAGCTTATCGCTTCACGCTGCCAAGGCGGTGTCCCAGCAGCCCTGCCTGTCCCCAGAGGCTCTGCTGTGCGCCCACCATGTCACGAGCACACGCTATGCCAGCAGCAACAATCGAGATCCTAGCGACACAAAGTGCCCGGTGACCCAATTCCTGAGCGGAGAGAAGAGTTTTGGCCCTTGTCAGAGCTTGAGGACACTCAGGTCTTGTGAAAGGCTGTCCGGCGTGTCGCTGGGTGCCTGCTGGCCTCACGCCTGGGTGGGGAAATGATGTCTGTCAGGGGCTTGCTGCCTGCCAGAAACTCTGCTTTCACAAGCAGGTCCAGGCTGATGCAACAATGCACAAAAGGGGATGATTGTTTGTGATTTGTACATCCATCCACGGGCTTCAAGATTGGGCCTTCTCTCTGTGGGAGAGGCAGAGGAGACAGAGCTGAGAGAGGACTTGGAAGTCCTCACTTGGAAGTGGTGATCTGGGATACCCAGGACAGCAAGGGAGCAGGGAAGACTGGCCAAGAGGATTCTCTTGGGAGCTGGAAATGTGGGGACAAAAGGATAAAATGCTGCTGATGAAAGGAAAATATTTTCACTAAAAAGCATTGCAGGAGAAAAAAGCCCTCACAAGCTGGTGAGCTGCACCTGGAAGGTGTGTCAGAATTGCAGGAGTCACCTGGACACTGTCTGACCCTGGTGCGAGCCAACAGCTGCACCTCCCCAAGGGCTGGCCCTGCTCCAGAGTGGTCGGGATGCTTCCTGCAGCAGCAGGGAGGTCTGCCCAAGGAAGCTGCAGCACCCCTATGCACTGGGACAGGGATCCTCCTGGCACCCACAGCCCCAAGCACTGGTGGCTCCTGGACTCCTGCTCCAGGATGTGTGGAAGCCTGGGAAGCCATTTCTTCTCTCTCCTAGAAGTCTTTAGTTTTCCTTCTGGCAGGAAAACTGAGCCCACTCAGTGCCCCAACAGACCACACCAGTGCCTCTGGCAGAGAGCTGCAGCTCCGGGCATCTCGAAAAATGGGATTCCTGCCACACAGAACAAAACCTGTTTCCAACAAAGCTTCGTTCTGTCATCAAACAGTGCATTCGTTAGGGAACAGAGGGACTTGGAGAGGATTTCAAAGCCGTTAAGACCTGCAGGCAGGCAAAACCCTGGCGTGCCTTTCCAGCTGGAGCTGCTGGGACAGGGAGAAGGAAGTGCTGGAAGCACCAGGCGAGATTCCTCGGCAAAGCCGGGAAGGGGCTGAGCCGTGGGTGGCCATAAAGCACGAGTCCCATGCTCAGGAAGTTCCATCCATGGCACATGGAGTGTGGGTGCTGGCTTCTCCTTCATCCCTGAACCACCTCAAGGTTGCTCCTGCTGCAGCCAGCGCTGGATTAATCAAATCCTGCAGCAGTCCAGGGTGTCCCCAGCCCATTCCAGAGGCAAACGCTGTTTCTTCCAGCTGTGTAGCGTGGAAATTCATGTGCTGCCGGGCGTGCTCTGCCTGGCCACGCTGCCTGGTGCAGCTGTTACTCACTGTTGTGCTATAACTAATGTTTATGTTTTTCTTGTGGCCATTTTTTTACCCACTTTACAACAAAAAGAGAAACAAGGGAAAAAAAAAACCCAAGCACACTCTGAGTAACAGTGTCTGCCACAAGGTTTGATACCATCACCAGGGCTGAGTCATGCTGGAGCCGTAGTTTCTTTTGGATAAGCAGTGCCAGGGCTGTGTTCAGATGCTGCAAGAGCACCCACGTTCCCCAGGGCATCACGGCGTCCTCTCACGGTGGTCCCAGCACTGGGCTGCTCTGGCCATGCTGGCCCCAGGAGGGTCAGGGGAAGCCATCCCTAGCATTTCCCACTGTGGCCCCCGTGCCTCGACCGCTCCACAGGGGCTCTCTGCCCCCTCACAGGAACATCCCCCAACGCCCTCCAGATGAACTTCCTAATTGACAGGCATTTAAAAAAAAAAAAAACAAAACAAATGAAAACCATAAACATCCTTTTTTTCCTTTTAATCAGCACTGATAATGAAACAAACAGAAAGATAAATTGCCCTGATCCCAAGCCAAGGATAAAACTGCAGCAGAAGTAAGGCTCCTCCCAACGTGTGTCCTGCTGAAAAGGCAGCAGCATCACAACTCCATGGCCATTTCAAACGGCTGGTAAGGAAAGAGGGCTCTGGTGGCAGCCGGGAGCCTCTCCCCTTCCTGTTTTGCGAAGAAAAACGTGTTACAGGGTTGGCTGGTGATCCTGTTTTGTTCCATGCTGAGTAAAGTATTTTACCATCCACTCCCAGAGAGGATGTTCAGTCAAGGATCCAGAAACATGTTGATGTTGCAGAGCTTAAACCCTGGCAATAAGTTAATCCTCAGGGAAGTCTGCAGGTGCGGGACATCCTTCCATCCCCACATCCTCAATTTTCAGCTGGTCTGTAAAATGTGAGCAGTACAGAGCCATCCATGCACTTCTCCATGGAAACAGATAGTTAAAAATCAAAATCCGAGCGAGAGAGGTTCACTTCCAGTCCCAGGGCAGCGGCAGGATGGGAGACAAGGGCAGGGATCCTGCACACAGCTTCATTTCTTAAGGCGCTGCTGCCCCTGGCCCTGCCACCCTGCCGGGGGTATGGTCTTGGTGAGCATGGCGTGGTCTGCAGGATGTGGGTTCCTCTGGGGTCTTTAGGCTTTCAAGGAGTTTGGTGAGTCAGGAACAGGATCTGGAAAAGGGTAGACCAGGGATATTAGCCCAGCTTACAGCTGAAAGGATATTATTTCAGGAAGCGGCCAAACTCTGTTTTTGTGTGGAAAACAGAGGGTTTAGGTCCTTCCCATCTTTTACGCCATGGGGCTTGATGTCCCACACAACACAGAATTTGCCACTGATATTTAACCCCCCACCTTCCCCCTTTCCTTCCCACCTCTCCCGCAGCCTCCAGAGGGGCTCAGCATTGCCAGTCACTCACCCAGGGTAGGGAAGAAGCAGTCCCCGGGGCTGGGGGGGGACAGGGGGGTGTTGGGCTCCGAGAGCAGATGCCGGCCGGACTCGGAGGGCAGCCTGCTGGCCATGTAGGAGAGCTGGGGCCGGGGCCGGGGCTCGGCACTCGCTGTCGGCACCGCCTCGAACACGGGGTTTTCAATGCCCTGGGCGCTGCTGTGGGACAGGAGAGGCATTTGCATTTTTATTTCAGAGCGGTTTTTTATCCCCAGGGGTTTGGCTGAGCATTGGGAACAGCCAAGCAGAGCAGGGAGCAGGTTCAGGTTCAGGCACCTCAGCTGAGAGCAAACAGGGAGCCCAGTGCAGGGGGGAAAGTTGAACCAAAGTGGTTTCAGGCTCTCCTGGGGTGTGGGGAGATGCAGGCCCTTGACACGGGCAAAACGGAAGAGGCACTTCCCACTTGGAGAGAGGGAAGAGAAACAGCGATTTTCCAGAAAGGGAAAGGACTCGGGGCGTAGGTGACAGCAGCACCCCTTTCACTCTGATATGTGCCAGCTTTGAGGGGAAGGAGGAAAGGACAAGACCCTTGCAGAGTCTGGGATGCAGGCAGAGAGGGCATGGGAGGAGGTGGGGGAGCTGGGAGCACGTGGGTTTCCTTACCTATCCATCCTGACCAGCTCGTGGGCACCTGCCAAAGATAAAATGTGTGGGGTGAGTGCTGGCAGCACAAGGCCCAGCATCAGGCCCATCTTCTCCACCTCCAATCCTCCTCTCCCTCTGCATTCCTTCCTCCCTCACCTGCTTCTTCAGCCCTCTGCTTTGCTCCCAAACCTCCCAAGGCTCTGCATCCCTGCCCTCTCCCTCCTTGTTTACTCCCCAGCCCAGCTTCCTCCCAGACCAAGACCACAGGCTCCAGAGAAGGGGAAGAGACACTTCTGCAGGCATGAGGTGAAGCGAGGTGCAGCTGCAGCGCCCGGGCTGCAGCCTGGCCCCACTCATGCCCAGATGCACCCACCACACACCTGGGGCACCCTCCTGGGGCTCTGCAAAGCACCAGCTGGCACTTGGCTGCCGCTGTGTCTGGCTGGGCAGCAGCGTGAGGAATTCCCTCATCCCCTTCGCCCGTGTTACTTGGCTCTGCTGGACGCCTGCACGACCATCACCCTGAGCTGAGATGCTCGAGTTTTAGCCCAAACTGTGCCGAAGGAAGGTGCTGTGTGGAAATAACCTGGTCCATGACACCTGAGAGGCAAACCCCCCTGGGTTCTGACTCCACTCTGGGGTGCCGCAGCATCCAGGTGAGGCTTTGCAGATGGAGCTGGGAGCTCCAGCCCAGCACCCACTGGTGGGTGCCTGGAGGGGATGGCTGTCGAAAGCACAGTTCCCATTCTCGTGGCTGGCCCTGTGCCCGCTGCTGCTGCAAAAACCACTTCTCCAAAGATTTCCTCGGAGCCGCACAGGCACCCGCCGGGCCGGGAGAGGGAAACCGCAGGGCCCCGCTTGCCCAAGGGCTGATGAAATGGCTCTGCCAGTTAAGGTGGTGCCCCTTTCCGCTTAATTACTGAAATCTCTGGGAGCCAAGCACAGGCAGGAGCTGGCAGCTGGCTATGCCTCAGCACAGCCTGGTATTCCAGGGCTGGGGCAGCCGAGGGGAGACCTGGCTTGCTGCACTCCTATGGCCATAGACATGTCAGGGGTCTTTTTGGGGAGAGGAGGGGGAGAAGAAGTGCAAATAACGCTTTTCAATCACTTAGAAGGCAAAGCTTCTATTTCAGGCGTGCAGTGGAGGGAGGGGTGAGTAAGTGAGATGGCTCTCACAGTGGATGTGGAGGAAAGGGCTCAGCAGGGAGCACCTTGGCAGTCTCAGTGCGCCCAGCACGCTGCTGGTGTCCCCTCCTATCCCACACTCCCACCAGCAGCTTGCAGGCATGCCTGGTCCTTCCCAGGACAGCTCTGCAGGAGGCACCTGGCAGGGACCTGTCTTAGGGCCGCCTTACAGCGTTCCCGTGGGACTTGGGGCAGCCAAAGCAGCTGATCCCCGTGGGGCACGTCCCGTCCCAGCCTTGCCAGGCTGATGCAGCCCAGGAGAGGAGATGGGTGTCCCGGTACGTACGTCTGCTGCTGACAGCTTGTCTCTGCTTGTAAATGAGGAGCAGGATGAGGGGCAGGCAGAGGATGCCCACGATGCAGGCGCCCGTGGCCAGCGCGGCGGCCGTGATATCTGCAGGAGAAGAGGGCAGAGATGAACCCTCCCATTCGCCTTCCCTTTCCTTGGCTTCCCCAAGCCAAAATCACAGGATTGTTTAGGACAGAAGAGACTTTAAAGATCATCAAGTCCAGTACAGGGCAACCCCACGTTGCCTCAGGGGTGATGCAGTGTGGCTCCCACACACACGGGATTCACGCTGGGATGCGTTGCCAGCTGTGGAGATAAGCTCTGAGGCATCCTTGTAGAACCTTGACCAAAGTCCTTCATTGCTGCAGGACATCCCAAGGTCTTTGGTCTTCCAGATATGAGGAGAGAAGCCCTGATAAGGGCTCCCAGCAGCTTTAGAGCACTGACTCTGACCCACCACCAGCCTCAATGTGCTTGGGCATCAAAGGGCTCGTTACCCACAGCCTCTGCTAATTAATGAGCCCCTGGAGAATGTCACCCACAGAGGCTACTGGCAGCCTGCAGGCACATCTATGGCCATCAAGGTCCCTGTGGGATGGCTCATGGTGAGGGCTGCTTAGATCAAGGGCAGGTTCAGCTTCTCTCCTGAGCACCCATCTGAGGAAGCAGCTTCTTGCCCCGTGTGTCTGTCTTTTAGGAGGGGACGCTTTTCTCTCTCTTCCTGACAGGGCAGGGTGTCCCAGCACTTGAGACTGAGGGTTAGGGACAGAAAGCACAGGTCATGGGGACCAGGAGTTGTTTCCCTTGTCTGGGCATGCTGCAAAATAATTTCAGCCAAATCTGCCCGTTTAGCAGCCAGCAAAGGGGGGTAGACAAGAGTGACCCAGCAAGAAACCAGCTGCACAGTGAAGTGAGGGCATCTCCATGTCTAGACACAGCTCTGGGGGAGCCCCACATTGTCTGAGCACTCAGGCAAGATTTGGGTTTCCCCTGCTCGAGGCAGAGGTGGCCCAGGCTCAGGGTTCATGCAACTCATTACCTTTCTGTCCCTTCCCATCTGCTCGTGGTAGCGGCCACTAAATCCCTGGTTGTGTTTTGGGAGGGAGCTCAGGAGCTTTAGAAAAACAGAGTGAATGATCTCCTTGGGCTTCAGGACAGTCATGTCCAGGGGACTGGCTAAAGAAGCTCTCCTTAGCCTGAGGATGTGCCTGTCAGACCCACCGGGTTGGAACAGCACTGGAAACCACCCTCCCAACACCCGGCTGTGAGCTTGCCTCCGGACACTGGCGTGTTTGCAGTGATCCCTAGGGAATGCATGGGCCAGCACATTGGACAGAGGGGTTTTTCCCTTTACCTTTGCTGGTGGCAGTATGGAATGTGCAGTTTTGAAGCCCTCCTTTGCCTGCAGAAGAGAACAGAAAAGCATGTTACACCTCAGGGGATTCACTCAGTCCCCATGCACTCCCAGCCTGCTGGCTGTCCTTGCCTTTTCCCCCAGTAGTGAGAACATCATCCCAGAGCACCCCCAAGCAGGAGTTTAATCCTGGGAAGTGTTCACTGAGATCCCTGCTGCAAGACCCCCTTTCCCCGTGGCAGCAGGGCCCATCCCTGGCCACGCAGCCTCTTTTTTTAATTCTAAAAGAAAAACTGTCTAATGCTGCAAATCAAGGCCAGGAGATGCCTTCCCCTCCCTCATGCCTCTCCCACTGGGCTGCTGTCCCAAGGTTATCTGTGAGCCCTCACTCAGGCTTGCACCACCACCCAGCTTCTTTTAAGCTGAGGCTTGTTTTCCTCTCTGCCAGAAAGAGGTTGAAGAAGATCACTGAAACTATGTACCACGGATTTTATTGCATTCCAGCCTCTCGAGTTATTAAGCTTTTTCTTTTTTTTAATGTTTCATTGCTCTCTAGCTCTAATTCAAACCTTCAACATCTGCTGCCCTTTGACTCTTGGAACATGCCCTGCGCTTGCAGCATCAGCACACGCCCCGGCGCTGCATCCCCCACCACCCCTGCTGTGGCACTGTGCCCTGGCATGGATGCAGGGCTGGCAGGGGCTCCCCTTTGGCCCCCTCACCTCTCTGGATCTGCAGCTCCACGAAGCCGTGAGCCACCTGCCTGGTGTGGGGCTTGCCGTGCTCCCGCCCCACCTCCACGGCGTAACAGCAGTAATTCCCGCTGTCCTGCAGCGTCAGGTTCATCACCACGATGTGGAAGGCGCCGTGGTGGTCAGGGACCAGCTGCACACCGTGGTGGCCGCTCTGCCGCCCTGGGGGGGATTTTTGGGAGCCGTTGGCCAGCAGCTCGTGGTGCCTCCCCAAGTCGTGGTGCAGCTCCTTCTCGGTGATGTTGCGGATGTGCCTCTTGTCGGAGCAGCTCTGGTCCCCCGTGCTGCTGAAGTACCAGGTTTTGTAGAGCAGGTCGTGGTGCTCGGCCAGGGGGCCGCTGATCCGGCAGGTCAGGGTGACATTCTGGCCCTCGGGGCAGACGCAGAGCGAGTAGGGGGTGGTGATCAGGAACGCTGCTGCCCCTCCTGCCGGGGAGAAGGCACCGAGTCAGGGTTTACCCTGAGGTTGTAGCAAAACTCCCCAAAGAAGCACTGCAAACCCACCACCAATGCTGGCAGGGGGTGGTGAGGCCCTGGCACAGGTTGTCCAGAAAAGCTGTGGCTGTCCCACGCCTGGAAGTGCCCAAGGCCAGGCTGGATGGTGCTCTGAACAACCTGGTCTAAGTGGAAGGTGTTGAAACTAAATGGTCTGTGAGTCCTTTCTAACCCAAATCATCCCAGGATTCTGTAGCGGGGCTGGGAGCACAGCTTCACCCTAGAAATCAACTCTGGAGGAGAAACATGCTTTAAATACAGTTAAGTATCAGCAGCAGGAGGCAGAAACTTGTCTGGGGCCAGCAAAAGTGTGGGGCAGGGGAGCAAAGCATGCGGAGGACAAGAGGAGAAGCAAGGCAGCAGGGTTATGGCTCGGGAAGGAGGAAACATAAGCGCTGCTGAGCCAGCTGCAAAAAAATAAAAGGAGCAAAATCAAACAGAAGAGTTCTAGGAGGAGCCAGTGTCCCCATCCCCCCCACCCCAGATGAGGCGGGGAGCAGGTCCCACCCTCCTTGTTTTTCAGCCCCCAGGGAGGAGAAGGGGGAACTGGCTGATGCTGACAGTGAGGAGCTGCTTGAAAATGAAAACAATTTTCAACAAGGAATTCTGGAATGTGGGCGGGAGGCCTGGCAGAAGCGGGAGCTAGGGGCACCCCGTGTCTTTGCTGATCTTTCCCCAGCACACTGGTGGAGGGTACAGTAGGTAAGGGGAGCTGTGCATGAGGGGAGGGAAAAGTGCAAAGACAGGAGAGGTTTTGGTGCTCTGGCCCTGCCACTCCATGTTTGCAGAAGTACAAACGTCACTTCGAAAGCCGGAGAAAAGGCAGATTCTGGGTTTATTTACTTTAAGTTACTGTGGAAAAGAGGTTCCTGGGGCTGGCTTGCAGCAGAGAAGATGTTACAGGGACAAGATGTTTTTTTTATTTTGGTAACATCCTGTTGTGCCATTCGCTCTGCCACTGTTTCGCTTTGAGGTTTCTCGCTTGCCATATCGAGAGGGCGTCGATCACAGGCAGGGCGTGAGGTGCCTGCCCGCAGGCATGCAGCCAGGCCAGAGGCTCCCCGCTGCCAGGCCACCTGGAGAGCATCCTCCTCCTGGGAGCAGAGTCACCGCGTCACCTCCCTGGCTTGGGGCTCTGCTGGAGAGAGTGAAACCAAAAACGTACGTGCCACCCCTCGTGGTTCTCTCTGACTGCTACGTGACAGGGCGAGAGCAGCCATGAAGCCCGTGAGTCCCTGCCTGAGGGTGCTCTGCAGGGAGAGGGAGGCTTTGGGAAGGAGATCCGCCCCATTGCACTCCCGGCTCCGGAGCCCAGAGAGCCAAAGAGTCCCCAGAGCCAGGGACGGCGTGACCTTTGCCTGGCCACTGCGGCTGATTGCTTCCTGCTCCCCACAGCACGTGCAGCAGCACGTCCCCGGCGCTGCTCTGGGGCAGAGGTTTGCGTGGCCTGAGCTCAGCGCTGCCTCGTTCGGTCTTGTTTTCAAGCCCTGACTTCTCCTGATCCTTGGATGCTGCTGGGGCCAGGATGCACAGCCGGGCTAGATGGGTTCTGGCAGGCAGTAGAGTGGGTCCCCCACCTCCTTGCCAAGGCGCTGAGCACAAAAGGCACCTCAGATGTGTTTCTCGATACCTGCTGCAAGGGGAAGTGCCCCATTCACATCGGGGGTCTCCTGGGAGCCAGAGGAAGGGAAGCCAGGGCTCTATTGGAGGAAGCCCCACTTCCAACACCTTCCAAAAGTATCTGCAGGAGTCTTTTGTTTTCCACAACCCCCCCTCAAATGAAGCAGGGCCGTCCCACTCATCCCCGCACAGTTCGCAAAGCTCTGCCTCGCTAAACCATCCAGCCTCCACCTCCGGAGCTTGATGGGAACCGTCTGGATGGAAAGTCAGCACAGCCCACGCTTTCGGGGAGGGGCAGAGGTTACCATGTGTGCAACCTTCAGCACTGCAGGCTTCCCTTCCTTCTCCATAGCGGGAAAAGCGCTCAAAAGCCGTCGAGTGGAGGAGAAAGCAGCTGGCAAGGCACGGTTACACCCCAGAGCAGTGCCAGGGCAGTTGGTGTTCCCTCCCCAAGATGTACCAAGGCTTCAAACACATGCTGGATAACAGATGGAGCCCAGAGAAAACATCTTCTGGTGGTGTCTTTATACTAAAGCCCATGGATCCCAATCTCCTGGGCTTCTTCCATGCCCAGAGCTCGGGCTTGGCTCCATCCACATCCCAACCGAACCATTCCCTTTGAAGTCAGAGCTGCTGGAAAATGCCAGAATAAAGCCAGATGCCCATCTCTGTGCATCTCCAGCTGGTTGGACCAGTTGAGAGCTTTTGTCACCATCTGGTAAAGACAGAGGAGGTCTCAAGCAGGTGCCAGAAGTGCCCCTTTTCCTCTCTGGCACCTCAATTACCTCGTCTCCAACCAGCGGTGTTGCATCAGTGAGGTGCAGAGCCCAGTGCAGTGTTGGTACATCCCAGTGCTGGCATCACCGCCTCTCTTGACACCTGGGAACTCTGCTTTCAGACCAAACAGATACGCAAAAAAGCACAGAAACCTGTGCTGCTTCACCGACCAACAGCTTTAAATAAATCAGGATTTCACACCAGATTCTGTGTCAGTGACCAAAAGCCTCTCCTGGCTGCTTCTCCTCAGTTTGGTCCCTGGCCCTGGCAAGCAGGTGTTTGCTCTGCACTCCTGTGCTTGACAGGAGTGATTTCCACATCAGGCCACTTCTTTTCACTCTGAGGAAATCTGCAGGGAGCAGGGGATGGAGTCTTTGGAGGGGCTCACCTGCTGCAGTGGAGGGGCTGCTGGAGCGAGAGGTGGAGCAAGGAGCTCTGCTCTTTCCCTCTCCTGGGAGTTCTTGTAACAGGCTCACATCAAAGTGCTGCGAGCGCCATCGTCACTGTGCTGTCATTATGCTTCAGAGTTATCAGTCAGGTGAGATGCGAGGGGCATCCATCCCTCTGCACAAGTACTTAGAGCACGAAAGAAAGAGGAGAGAAAAACCTGCTCAAGATGCTTGAGACATGTTAACAGCCCCCATCTCCTGCACCCCAGGAGCCAAATGGCTTTCCAGCAGCGGGGGTAGCTGTCATCCAGGCAGTGGAGAGAGCAGCCTGGAGCCGCTGCTCCCACCGGAGGGTCCTGTCTTGCTCCTCTTGCAGCACAGCCCTGGCTCAGGGACAGCACTTGAGACGTGATTTTGGAAAGCCCAGCTCAGCTGCCATCCTTTGGGTGAAGAGGAGCCACTTCCCCATCCAGCCTTGCTGCCAGCATCCCCAAGCTGGGTGTCTCCAAGGGCTACTTCTCCATCAATCCCTGCTAAAAGTAGCCAGGGGTTCAGAAAGTTTTGGCAGGCATGGGGTTGCACAAAGCTCAGTTCCTCCGGCACCAGTCTCATGTTGAACATCAGTATCCAAGCCTGCTGCATTGCAGAAGGCCTGAAGTTCAGTCCCAACACCCCAGATGTACAAATGAGATTATTCAAATCCCTGTGGAGATGCTGGGAATTGCTCCCTGCTGCCGAGACTCAGATGAGAAGTAAAACCTGGTTCGATCCACACCAGCCTTGCTGTCCCAGAGGAGAGGAGAAGGGACCTCCAGCCCCATTGCAGTGGGGCATCCTTGGGCATCTTTTCTTCCTGGACATGCGCTGGCAGAAATCATGGAGGCAGTCACTTTGTCCCGGGAGAGAGGGTGAAGCAAAGCCCGATGCTCATCCTGCGCAGGGCCGGGACGGATCGTGGTCCTTCCCAGCTTCCCTCTCTGGCTCGTCCAGAGTCGGGCCGCGGTTTTAATGCCACCGCCCCTGTTTCACTGCCTGGCCCCGGAGCCCCGAAGGGAAACGCTGCCTGCCAGGGCTGGTGCGGAGTCAGGCATGAAGCTGCCCCCTCCCAAAACATCCCCCTGAGGAGCAGCCAGCGAGCTTCCAGCCCTGGGAAGCGCTCACTCCGGGGCAGGGGAGCTCGGCAGCCGCTCACGGTGGCCCTGGCCACGGCTGGTTGCCCGCCCGGAGAAGCTGCCCGGCGCATCCCGGCGGAGCGCAGCATCCTTAGAGAGAGCATGCCAGCCCCGCTCGCACAAATCCCCTCTCTCCGCTCCCCCAGGGCTGATGGAAGGGTCTTCTCACCGTGGCACAGCCGGGGACCCCCACAGTGCCAGGGAAAAGTGCCGTGCGGGAACGGAGCAGCTTTTCCAGCCCGGGGTCTCCAGCGGGAAGCTGGCGGGGACAGGGGGCTGCTTTCCTTCCACGCATGTTAGATCAAAGCAGAGGAAGAGAGAAAAAAACAGTCTCAGAGTTTTAGAACAGCAGTTCCCTGTGGCCCCTTTACCCCAGCACAACCAGCACCGTTTGAAACTCTGGCTTGATCCCACACACACCAAAATCACAGGGAAAGAGAGCAAGTAACGCCCCAAACACCCCAAATTCCTTGTGCCGAGGCACAGCCCCGGGCTGGCGAACGCGGTGCCCCAGTGAGGGGAGTTTCTGCGGGCAGGGAGGGGAGGAAAGCGAGCTGGCGCTTACCGTGGGAAGCGAGCAGGCAGAGCGCAGCCAGGAGTAGCCCGGGTCGGGGGGACGCTGCCCCCATGGTGGCGGCGTGACCGGGGAGAGGTGGCCTCTGCGGAGCCACCGCACGCTCTGAGCAGCCCCGCAGCGACAGCCGGACTTGCACACACAGGAAATTTCATTGCGATATCGCGCAGCGCTGGAGAGAACGGCGAGCACCCCCCGGAGGTGAGAGGCTGCAGGCAGCTGCGGGCGGCAGCACCCGCGGGTGGGGAGCATCCCTCCGGACCCCACCTCTTCGGGCAGTGCGTGCCTTTGCTGGGTTTCTTCCCTCACAGCCTCGCTAAGAGCCCAGCTGGTCCCCCTGCGTGCATTTTTGGGGTGTTAAGGAGGATGCTCGCCGTGCCAAGGGGCTTGCGGGTGCTGGTCTCCATCCCGTTCCCAGCAGAAGCTGATTCCTTGGGCCGGGTTGTAATTACTGCACGTGCAAGTAATGGTTTTCCCGTGTTTGTGAGGGTTGAGGAAGCAGAACCTCTCCTGGGCTGAACAGGAGGCAGGTACAGGGAAGGGTAACTCAAAGCAATGCCAACTTGGGAAAGGGAACAGAGCTTTCCCCAAAAACATGGGAGCAAAGCATCCCCCTCCCACAGCCCATTTACACTCTGCTCTGAAATAGCAAAGCAGCCCCGTGGTCTGACACACAACTCCTCCTGGAGCTTCTCTTCAAATTCCTAAGGCATCAACAAAATCTCTGGCTGCAGCTGAGAGCTGCCTCGTTTCCAGTCAGCGTTCCCTGGGAAGTGGAGCCTGGAGACACTTGGACTTTTGCAAACTGCAGGAAGCTTTGCTGTTTGCCTGCTCTGAATCCGGAGCGTGCAGGGAAATAGAAAAGTACCTAATTACCGTGTGGCATTGTGGTTTTTACAGCAAACACGGCTGTGATGCTCCTGCCAAAAATGTAACCCGTGGCTGGCTGGAAGAAATTTGTTGCTGGGGGAAGGTGTAGGCATGAAGCCCAGAGACTCCAAGAAAATGGTTTATTGCCCCAAGCCCCGACTCTTGTGTTGAGCCCTTAGGCAGAGTGCTGTGCCATTGTCACCTCCCCATCCCCAGGCAGGGTGACACCCCCAGAGGACAGCCAGGAAGGACATCCAGGTGCCTGTGCAGGGCCAGGGACAGCTGGAAGAGGCTCTGATCTGGCTGAGCCCAACTGGCAGTGACGCTGTGGTCAGCAGGGAGATGGTGGGACCACAGGAGGTCAGTCCAGTTGTCCAAGATGCTCGGTTTTGTTGCTCCCCTGAGCCATGGCAGCATCGTCTCCGGGTGTTTTCCATCCATATTGCCACACTTGCTAATAACAACCAAAGTGTCCCCAGTGGCGGGGCACACATCACACAGGCCTCCTCCAGAGGCAGGGAGGCACGGTGGGGTTCAGCCTCTGGTTTGCCCTGTGCCATGGGCTGCTCCCTGGTGTTGCCAGCAATGGTAAGTCATGGAAGGAGGGGGGATCCCACAGAGACACGCTGTGCTTGGGAGCAGGGGTGTGATTTAACCGCAGTACCTTTATCTCTGTACCCAGCCGTTACCTGGAAGCGCGTCTGCAGCCACGGCTCATTTCATCTGGAGCCCTGCGCTCTGTTTGTGTCTCTTGGCAGTGTTGAGCCCTTGCTGGTCATTGACCTTGACAGGTCCAGCCTTTCCCAGCCAGCTCTGGAGATTGCCCAGCGAATGCCTCCACAGTGCTTAACGCGATGTCCCGTGTCCCACAGGCCACCACCACAGTGTATGTCACCGTCCTGGATGAGAACGACAACGCTCCCGCCTTCCGGCAGCAGCTGTACGAGGTGACCCTCGACGAAGGTCCCTCCACACTCAACGCCACCCTGGTCACCGTGCAGGCCCTGGATCAGGATGAGGGACCCAATGGCACGGTGGCCTATGCCATCACCGAAGGCAACATCTTGGGTACCTTCCACATTGACAACGCCACGGTCAGTACGGATGCCGGCCCCATTCCAGACGTGCCCTTGTCCCGCTCCCTTCACTCCCAGCTGCTCTCCCCTGTCCTTGCAGGGGGAGATCCGCACGGTGAAGGAGCTGGACTACGAGATCAGCCACGGGCGCTACACCTTGATCGTCACCGCCACCGACCAGTGCCCCATTGTCTCGCGCCGTCTGATGTCGACCGCCACGGTAAGGAGCTGACAGGGGCGTTGCGACACCGTGGCCTCTTTGGGCTCAAGGAGTTCCTGCTCTGTGAGCAGTTTCACATCTCCTTCCCAGTGGTCACCAGTTGCTTTTCCCAGCTGTGGCTAGTTTGCCCAGTTGCTGTCACCTTGCTCCCTCAGGGGGGTTCCAATACAGGGTCACGCACAAGGCACAATTATGGGTTAATTACCCCAGTTACTTGGTCCTACAAAGACAGAGAAATTCCTGGAACTCCTTTTAAGTTGCATTATGTTTTCTTGAGATGTACTCTTGGGTCCTCTTGTTTGACGGGACAGGAGGTAGTAAAGCATTGCTGTAGCATTAATTTCAGCTTCATCTTTATCTTCCCTGGTTATTTGTGTGCTTTTAAAGTTTCATTTTCCTCCCTTATAAGGAGGTTATTTAAAGCCTCTAGGCATTTTTATGTTACTTTTCTCTGTAGCTGTTTCTGTTTTCCCTGGGCCACAGTGACCTGAACTCAGCGCGCTGCTGAAAGAGTGGGGAGGGCAGGCAAGCAGCTCCAAAGCAAACATTTTGCAGGAATTGAGTACCGTGATTATTTTTGTGACCAAAACCAACATTTGAGGAATTGTACAGCATGCCCAAGTTGATTTGGTGGTCTGCAGGTGGCAGGGATGGGTTAAATCTTCTGTGTTGACTGCCGTGGACCATTGTACCTCACCCTGGTATCGAGCCACATGTTTTGTAATCCCCCAAAAGGAGATAAGTTCTTGTGTGTGAAAGGAAAAAAAAGAAAAACTGAAGGGGAGATGCCAGTGTGGGAGATTTCCATGGATAAAATCGATCCCCACAAGCCTGGCAGTGGGACTCCATGCTTGGGCACAGGGGAAGCCGTCGGATCTGGGCATCTGGTAGTACTGGAGATGACTTCCTGGCCCAGACAGACCTGGGGTTTAACTGCAGGCGGTAAAGGCGGCAGCTGCCACGTGCTACAGGCAAAGGCAGAGCTTCTCCTGCGCTTGGCTCAAGCAGGAACATGAACTTGGAAACCCCTTCAGCAACAAGTACCGGAGCCAGAAAAGATAGGAAACACCCTCCCTTCGCTGCCCAAGGAGTTTGTGCCAGCAACGTATGAAAACACAGCTTTTAGGAGGAGGGTTAGGGATTATTTGAGATCCCCAGTGATGGGAAGTCCATCACCCTGATAAGGCGTGCCAGTGTTTGTTTTCTCCACTGCTAGGAAACGGAGCAGAAACTTGGATATACTCTCTGTAAAGACTGGATTTAACCAGTAACAAATGCCCATCTGGTGGATGTCACTATTCTTTAACCCAGGAGGTCAGAAAACTCCTCATTTCCAGTGTCTTTCTCATAACCACCTGTGCCACCATTGGCTGTGGTGGTTTTCTTGGAACAAGGATGCAATCTGCCAATTTTTTAAAGTTTGCTCAGCATTAGGAATTAAGTGTTTGTTGGAGGAAAAGGAGTGAGCGAGTGTGCAGCTGGCTGCAGAGATTGGGTGTCTCCAAACTCTTGTCTGTGGTTTTGTCTGTCCTGCTTGGATATGAACGTGGAGAGCACTGGGCTTTTGCATTGAGCTCCCCACCGTGGTGTGTGGCCTGGAGGTTTAGCAGTGTGCAGCTGGAGTTCTGTACTGCAGCTGTAGGAGGGGCATGATCAGGAATAACCGAGTCTGAGTCTCTGAGATGTGAGCTGGATGTCTGGTGAGCCCAGAAAAGCCAGGAGGTATTTTGCCACGCTTCCACGCTTCCCATGCTCGTGGCCAGCGGGGTGGTCTCCTCTCCATCCTTCTCACCCTGACCGCAGGTGCTGGTGAACCTCAATGACATCAACGACAACTGTCCCACCTTCCCACGGCCCTACGAGGGTCCCTTCGATGTCACCGAGGGGCAGCCCGGCCCTCGTGTCTGGACTTTCCTGGCACATGACGGGGACTCGGGACCCAGTGGACAAGTGGAATACAGCATCATCGCCGGGGACCCCCTCGGTGAGTGGGGGCAAAGGGCATCACCTCTCCTGCTGGCTGCCCCGTGGAAGAGCCTGGCTTGTGGGAGCGTGGGGCGGAAGCGCCTCAGAAAAGCCGTCCTCCCTCCCAGCTGGGCCTGTCGACACCAGGAAATCCTGTTTAGAGCAACAGGAAGCTTAACCTGTTCATGCCTGCACAGGGGCTGGCTGAGGCTTGTGGAGGGAAGGGGGAAATATGCTCAATGATAAAGGCAAAAAGAAACCCAAAAGGCAAAAAACAAAGCGCAGAAAGAGAAACTGAGCCCCATCCCCGAGTCCCTGTGGGGTTTACAGGGTGTTTGGGGACTGAGTTGCTCACCAGCACTCACAGCTCCACCAGCACCCTGGTGCAGATGGAAAAGGAGCAGGGGGCATCCCTAGCCATGGGGACATCTGGCTGTCCCCCTCTGAAGAGGATGGTGTCTTTGGTCCAGACAATCTGGAAGGCAAAGCCCAGTCCCATCTCCCAGCTGACCCCACTGCAAGGCTTTTCAGGAACAAGCAGGACGAGGCCCTTCAGCTCGTGAGCACCGTGCTCTGGCCATCCCAGGGCATGGAGGGGCTGTTGGCATCTTCAGAAAGGCACAGAAAACAGGACAGGAACATCTTATTTGGCCATTCACCCCATCCCCTGCTCCTGCTGGTACCTGGGATGCATCCTGCGCAGTCCCCAGCTGTCACAATCCTCCTGTATCTGCAGTAACGGGACATGGGTTTGTGCCCAGACCTGCCATGGTGCCCCAGCCCCCAAAAAAGCCACCCCCCCTGGGGAGCCAAAGCATGGTGAGAGCCAGGGCCCCGCTGTCTCCGGCAGGGGAATTTGTCATCTCCCCAGTGGAAGGAGAGCTGCGGGTGCGGAAGGACGCCGAGCTGGACCGTGAGAACATTCCCTTCTACAACCTCACCATCGCCGCCCGGGACCGGGGGGTGCCTCCCCTCAGCTCCACGGTGAGCCCCCAGGCTGGCACAGGGGGCTGGGGGCTGCCACCCCCATGCCCAGTTCCTTCCTTCTGGTCTCTGGCATCATTCTCCTCCCCTCCACCTCCTTCCCCATGTCCCTAGGGCTTTGCAGACTGGGCTGAGTGGGCAAGCCCACCTCTTGCCCAGGGAGTGCAAGAAAAGGATGGGAGGGATGGAAATAAGTGCCACGTGCCTGCCCTGCTTCTCTCCCTGTAGATGGTGGTGGGTGTCCGTGTGCTGGACATCAATGACAACGACCCCGTGCTCCTGAACCTCCCCATGAACCTCACCCTCAGCGAGAACGCCGCCGTCTCCAGCTTCGTCACCCGCGTCCTTGCCCGGGACGCGGACCAGGGCCCCAACGCCCTCCTGACCTTCGACATAACAGCAGGGAACACGGAGAATGCCTTCTACATCAACAGCACCGTACGGCGGGGGGCTGGGACGCTGGGATAAGGAGGGTGGGAACCCAGGTGTGCTGTCTGGTGTCCTCATCCTGGGATGGGACACTGGGATAAGGAGGGTGGGAACCCAGGTGTGCGGTCCGGCGCTCTTGTCCTGGCAGGAGATGCCCTAGGGGAAGCATTCCTCACGTCCCATGTGGTGTTTTCTGCCCTGCTTTTCCCGGCAGAGTGGCATTGTGTACGTGAACCGCCCGCTGGACAGGGAGCGGGTGGCTGAGTACAGGCTGACCATCACGGTGAAGGACAACCCCGAGAACATACGCAATGCCAGGCGGGTAATTACGGACACTGCCGGGACCTTCAGCGGTGCAGAGGGGAGGGCAGCTGGGAAGAGGGGTTCCTGCCACAGCAAAAACAAGCGGTGCCTTTACCCACAGTGCTTCCAATAGCAACCCCATCCCCAGGAAGCATCTGGGGATCACAAGGAGGGGGCTGCAGCCCCATCTCCAGCAGAGAACAGGACCAGTAGGATCTAGGGCAAGCCCAAAGTCATTTGTTGACTCCATGTAACAGCAGTAGATGTCATGGAAGGTGGGACAATGTTGGGCTGGAGAGCTGGGCAACCACAACTGATAGTGGAGCATCCTTTGGCTGACTGCCCCAGGGGGAGGGTCCCTGCATGCCTTCAAGGGTGGTCCAGGGAATGCAGCTTTGACTAGAGGTGGGAGAGGGAGCTCACTAGGGTGAGCTCAAGGAAAGGACATTATGGTCATCGCCGTCTTGTCCCAATTTTCCTTTAGGATTTTGACCTGCTGGTCATTTCCATAGCGGATGAGAACGACAACCGCCCCCTCTTCACCCAGAGCTCCTACCAGGCCGAGGTGATGGAGAACTCCCCCGCTGGTAGGTCTCTCTTCACACCCTTATGTGGCTCCTGGAGACTCCCTTTGGGGCTGGATGAGGGGAGGTGTCTCCTGGCCATGGTGGAGGAGGCAGGACATTGAGCAGGGCAGGGCTGCAGCTCAGTGGGTCAGGAACGCTGAGTGTGAGGAGCTTGTGCCTCAATCAGCCTTGAGGAGACCGTAGCTTTGGTCCATGCTGCTTGTGGAGACCATTCCCAGCACAGGTCAGAAATCGGCCCCATTTGGGAATTGCTCGGCTGCAACAAGTGCCTGTGGGCTGAGAGGAGCCCTGGGGGCAGCCTTGAGGGCACCCACCTGCCCAATATCCCGAAGAGGATGGGCTGCCATCTCTCCATCACTTGGAACTGCCTTGCTCCAGGGGTTAGAGATTTTTAAGAGTCCAGCCTGTCCAGGTAGAAATTTCCCAGACAAAGAGCTAGAAACACTATGCTTTTTATTTTGTTTTGCCTTCCTGCCATTTAAATTGCTCCCTGCTCCAAGACCTCAGGTATCCTGTCCCGCCACTGAGCAACATCTCAAGCAAAGGGTTTGGGTGCCTGCAGGTGGCACCCTCAGTGGCAGGGTGCCAGTGCCACCCTTCTGATGGATGTGTCTGTCTGTTTTGGTTTTAGCTGGATGTCCCACCACCTCTCCTGGGCCTCGCGAGTCGGTCTGCAGGGCTGCAGCAGCCACCCCCCAGTGCCTTGTCACCTCCTCCATCCATTCATTGTTGTCCTTTATGTGTCACCAGGGTGGGAGGGGGACAGGGGGGCACCACAGGGGGCTGCCACCCTCCTAACTTTTTTGTCATCTCATCCAGGGACTCCGGTCACAATGCTCAATGGACCCATCCTAGCTCTGGATGCTGACCAGGGCAGCAATGCCGTGGTTACCTACCAGCTCCTGAAGGCATCCCTGGACCTCTTTGTTATCAACAACAAGACAGGTGGGGTGGCTCGGCTGGTCTGTCCCTAGCCCAGGGCCACCAGGTCCCCATGTGGTCTGCCACCAGGCTTTTCCCCTTCTCCAGGTGTGGTTTCGGTGAAGCCCGGTGGTGTGATAGACCGAGAGGCTTTGCTGGACCCTCACCTGGAGTTCACGCTGGTGGCTCGTGATGTGGGGGGGCTGAACAGCACTGCCAGCCTGGCAGTGACCATCCTGGATGACAATGACAACCGCCCTGTCTTCCAGCCGGCATCCATCACGGCGCGGCTGTTGGAGAACAGCCCCCCAGGTCAGGACTGGATGGGAGGGTGGGAAATGGGGTGACCTGGGTGTCCCCTTGGGACTGTGAAGATCCAGCATCCTAGTTGACTAGGATGGCATCAAAGGGAGAACCTGGGAATTGATGCTTCCCCTGTTACTTGATGGTATTTGCCTTGGGACTGAGGGCTTGTTACTGCTGCTCTCCAACCCTCGCTTGAGAGGGCTGTGTGCCACCTTTCCAGGCTTCTCCATCCTCCAAGTGACAGCCACGGATGCTGACAGTGGCCTCAACCAACAGCTGGATTACCGTATTGAGGGCGGTGGCCAGGACAGGTTCCTGATTGATGCCACCACGGGGGTGATCCGCGTGGCCAACATCACCATTGACCGGGAGGAGCGCGACGCCTACCGGCTGACGGTGGTGGCCGTGGACCAGGGCACCCCGGCACTCTCAGGCACTGCCACCGTCAGCATCATCATCGACGATGTCAACGACTGCCGGCCCGAGTTCATCAACCCCATCCAGACTGTCAGCGTCCCCGAGTCGGCTCCCCCTGGCACCGTGGTGGCCGAGGTGACTGCCATCGACAGGGACCTCCACCCTCGCCTGGAGTACTACTTGCTGGGGATCGTGGCCCGCGATGACACGGACGCGCTGGTGCCCGAACAGCAAGGAGCGTTCACGGTGGATTTTAGGACAGGTAGGAGAGCGGGAAGGGCGGTGCAGGCAGTGTGGACCCCTCTCCTCGTTTCTGCTTCTACTTCTTCTCTGCCTGGAGGTAGGTGTCCGAGGTACAGGGAGGTGATGCTCCTCTCCTGCCTCCCCACTGTCCTCCTCCAGCTGCCCTGTCTCACCCTGTCCTGTCTTCTCTTCCCTGTCTGACTGATTTAACTCTCCTTTCTTTGCCGGCTCTCAGCCTGCCAGGTTTGTCTCTGTTTGTGTCTGTGCTCATTTCTCTCTCCGTGGCACCCGTCGCCTCCCTCCATCTCACCCATCTCCACTGGCAGAGATGGCCTCCATTGCAGGCCGGGGGCTGCTCAGCCTTGGCAGACTGGACACAAGCACCCTCACTGGGAGAGCCAGGGGGACACTCCATGGGAGGTGGTGGGCTCCTTCGGGGAAAGAGGGCCAGGAGCTCCCCGCGTCTCTTTTGGAAGCACAAAGCTGATCCAGGAAAGAAAAATGCCCTTGTTGGAAAGGATACGGGACAAGGTTGTTAAAGATGCTGAGCTCAGGTGGATGGGGTTGTGCAGGGGAGCAGCAGCAGCAGCAGCTGCTCCCAAACCCCTCTTGGATGCACAACCGGAACCCTTGCCCAGCTGAGGCCATGTGGAACAGGCAGGAAGGCAGGAGATGGAGAGCAGGGCGAGAGAAGTTGTCTCTTCCTGTAACTCTCGAGTGTTTTCCTCATTCAGCCTTTGGAGAGGCAGGAGAACAAGCACAGCTCAGGGTGCAGCAGTCGGCGGGTATGCACCACCCTGCCCGGGGTCCTCTGGGGCACAGCCTGTGACATCCATCTTTTTGGGGTTCCCAGGAGCTGTGAAGATCAAAAGTCCCCTCAACCGTGAACTAGTGGCCACCTACGAGGTCACCATCTCTGTCCACGACAATGCCAGCGAAGTCATCGACCGCTCGGTCAGCGTGCCCAACGGTAAGGGTGGGCTCTGCCCAGGCAGTGTGGGACAGGGACTGGCACAGCCCTTCCCAGGCACCAGTGCAGCTTCTGGGTAATCAGCAGCTCTCCCGCCTTCCTCTCCATCCTGACCAGCAACACTTCAGCGGGACCAGTCCTGGACCAGCTCCCATCAGGTTCAGGCTCTCCCCTGGGGACTCCTTTAGAGAATGTCCCAGACATCCCAGGGCTGCAGTGGGTATGGAAAGGACTGTGTGCCCAAAACCTTACCATGGGGGACACTCATTTCTTCATTACCATTCCTGTCACATCTTGGCACCCCTCTGTGGGTCAATTCAGTCTCCTGTATGGGAAGACACACAAAGATCAGGAGTAGGTGTCCCACAGCAGCATAGGGACACCCATAGCATACTCAGGGCATAGTGGCTATGGGGAATATTGTAATTTTGCGTGATGAACGAGCACCAGCTGGCTCTCCTGGAGTTTCACACTTGTGGTTTTACAACCTTCCTTCCTCCCAGCCTTCCTTCCCTTCTCTTTCTCACTTGTTCTCCTTCTCTCCCCCTGTGGTCTCCACCATGGCTACAGCCAAGTTGACAGTCAATGTCTTGGACGTCAATGACAACACACCCCGCTTCCGCCCCTTTGGGGTCACCTATTTCACTGAGAAGATCCTGGAGGGAGCCACGCAGGGCACCACACTCATCTCCATCTCAGCAGTGGATCCGGACAAAGGTGCCAATGGGCAGATCACCTACGAGCTGCTGAACCTCTCTCCAGAAGGTTATGCCTGTCTGGAAGACCAGTCGGCAGGTTGGTGGTCTGGGTAGGTGAGAATCTGGGGCAGGGTGGTGACCTGGGGCAGGTTTCTCATTTCAGGGTCTGCCATCCTCTAGGGAAGGTTGTGGCCAACAGGACAGTGGACTATGAGGAGGTGCAGTGGCTGAACTTCACCGTGCGAGCCTCCGACAACGGCTCTCCCCGCAGATCCGCTGAGATCCCCGTGTACCTCCAGATCGTGGACATCAACGACAACAACCCTGTTTTCAGTCAACCATCCTACCAGGTGAGCTGGGCTCCCCCGTTAAATAAACTCCGTGTGTGGGGCTGGGCAGCGCCTGCCTGCTGAGGACAGGCACAGAGCTGGGGGTTCTCCTTTTCTTCCCTCTGCCTGTGCTTGAACCATTTGGGGAAGATGGTCAAGCCTGGCATGCACTCTGTGCCAGCACCTCGCTGGGGGTCTGGCTGTGCCCAGCCCTGGGTGTCACCCTGTGCCCTCGGTTACTGCCGAATGAACCAGTCCTGCCTGCTCCCTCTGTTGCAGAAAGCTGTCTTTGAGGACGTGCCACTGGGTACGGTCATCCTGAGGGTCACGGCCACCGATGCAGATTCCGGGCAGTTTGCGCTCATCCAGTACAGCCTGGGCGATGGAGAGGGCAAGTTTGGGATAAATCCCAACACGGTAAGGAGCCAACCGAGGCTGGAACAGAGCAGGGAAGGGGAGGGGAGGCTGAAATGGTCCCAGCTTGTGTCTCGCTCCCACACCTCACCTTCTGCCCCTTCTTGAGTACCAGCTCTGCCAGACGAGGTCCTCCTGAAGGTCTCTGTGTGCTGCAGGGTGACATCTACATCCTGTCAGCCCTGGACCGGGAAAAGAAGGATCACTACACACTGACAGCCGTGGCCAGGGACAACCCTGGGGATGTCTCCAGTAACCGTCGGGAGAACTCTGTGCAGGTAGGGCTCTCCCGCTCCCACCACCCCTTGTGTGCTGGTCACCAGCAAGAAGGTGTTAAAGCTCCACCTTTCCTCCCCAGTGGCAGGACTGGGGGGGAATCAGGCACAAGGAAGAGCAGATGGCGCCAGAGCTGTGGGGTGGATGGTGCAGAGCACTTTGTGCCGTGGGGACAGCACGTCGGCAGGAGGGGCAGGGGAGGGGGACACTATTGTCTGCAAGGGCCGTGGCATGAATGGGTGCCCCAGCCCCAGCAGCCCCCATTGTTGGAGGCAGGAATTCAGCCGGTGGAGTTAAACAAATAGCAGGAAGGGCACCTCGCTCCAGCAGCAGCAGAGCTGCAGGTCACGGCAGGGGTACGGCCCCAGGGGCTGCCCAGCCTCCCCCAGCCCCACATCACCCAGGTGGCTGTGCTTTATCAAAGGTGCTGATCACAGTCCTGGACATCAACGATGTCAGGCCCCAGTTCAGCAAGAGCCAGTTCAGCACCAGCGTCTATGAGAATGAGCCGGCGGGGACGTCAGTAATCACCATGAGCGCCACCGACCTGGACGAAGGGGACAATGGCGTGGTGACCTACAGCCTCGAGGGTCCCGGAGCAGGTGGGTGCTGGGGTCAGGGGGCTCTTCCCAGAAAGGAGGGTTATGAGGAGGGAGGAGTCATAGGCACCAGGCTTGCACCCCATCTCCTGTGGCTGGTTTGGGCTCCTGGGAGCAGTACTGAAAGCGTGGAGCTTTTGTTATTGCTCTGCAGTTCCCAGTTCCTCATGGAGTGGGATGTTTGGACTCTGCCTGCCTTCACCCTGCAGCCCAGCCTTGGCTTATGCTCTTGTCTTTCCCGCCCCAGCAGGACTTTCTGTGTACACAAGTGTGTCTTGGAAAACTTGGAAAAAAAACCTCACTGCCTACTTTAGGTGAAGGCTTTGAAGGGCAAAGGTGTGGGTGGATAGTGATAGTGCTGGAAATCCAGTATATCTGCACACAGAGAAATCTTGGAAATCAGGCAAAAGCCAATATAAATATAGAGGAGAATGGCAGAACATTCATTTTCCTGAGACACATAGACTCCTCTGGCTCCGCTGTCCCAGCCTGTGCAGGAATGAAGCATGGGCAGGGGTGACCAGGGAGCAGAGCCCAGAGACAAGGATGTGGCAGTGGGCTGGGATGGCACGGAAACTCTGAGACCATCCACACTCCTGGCCTCAGCACCGGCTCCACTCCATCACCCTTGGCAGGGATTTTCCACCACTGAGGGGTGCTGGTATACTCACTTTTAATCATCATTTATCTGGTGCAAAGTGTCCTGAGCCAGAGATGCGGGTTTTTTCCTGTCCCCAGAGGCTTTCAAGATCAATAAAGACTCCGGGCTTGTCACATCCCGGCGGCGCCTGCAGTCCTATGAGAGGTTCAACCTTACTGTGGTGGCCACGGACAAGGGGCTTCCCCCTCTCTGGGGGACCACCATGCTTCACATCGAGGTCATCGACATCAATGACAACCGCCCCGTCTTCGTCCGCCCGCCCAACGGCACCATCCTGCACATCAAGGAGGTAAATCCCTTGGGAGGAAGCGGGGTCACGGCGTGTTGAGACTATACTCAGGAGTGCTCCTGCCTATCAGCAGCAAAATCCAAACTCCATCTCCACTGGGGGTGGAACAAGACCTTGATTTAGTGTGTGGCAAGAAGGTTCGGGTCATGGGGGTGAACTTTCAAAACCAGCCTCTTTCCATACATTTGAGTGGGGTGATGGGGCAGATTTGGGGAACAGAAACCCCAGCAGCACTCAGAATTAGTAAACAGTCGGTGCGTGCAGAGCGTGTTTATAAACATGGGCTGGAAATGCTGACATTTCTCCTTTCTGGGAAGCCGGGCTTGACTCAGCCAGTCCTCAATGCGTGTCTCAGCCAGTTCCTGGCCACCCAGACACTGGGAACCGTGGCTCCGTGTTGCCACCCCACAGCTGGGTTTTGTGGGAACTTGCTGACCTCCAACCCAAGGGATTTTGGACCGAGGGGGTCTGGAGGGGCAGGGAGAGCAGGGGGTTTGCGTGCAGTGCCAAGGCTGAAGGGCTGTGTGTGTGCAAGCAGGAGATCCCCCTGCGGTCCAACGTCTACGAGGTCTATGCCACGGACAAAGACGAGGGTCTCAACGGAGTGGTGCTCTACAACCTGCTGAAAACCGGGGCGGGGAACAAGGACTGGGAGTATTTCAGCATCGACTCCGTCAGCGGGCTGATCCAGACAGCCATGCGGCTGGACCGGGAGAAGCAGGCAGTGTACAACGTGAGCCAGGCAGGGGGCCGGGGCGGGCCTTGAGGCTGTGGGTCCGGCACGGGACTGGTGGGATGCAGATGATGTGATGGGATGTGATGTGATGGGGATGGGGACAGCTGGCACAGCTGTGGAGATATCACACCTCAGCAGGACCTGGGTGGTTATCAAGTGAGGTTACACCCTGGTGGGCCAACACCCAATTCCCTGTTAAATCCCCTCAAAATCCTCTGCCATCCAGCTGTCCTCTCCGTCCCTGCTTCAGTGGTGTCTCCCAGCCCGTGTGGTTTTGCCCAGGACAGCCCTTTTGCCTCTCTCCCCAGCTGATCATCGTGGCCTCTGACCAGGGCCAGCCACCCTACGAGACAATGCAGCCCCTCCAGGTAGCACTCGATGACATCGATGACAATGAACCCCTCTTCCTCAGGCCACCTGTAAGGCACCAGCGTGAAGGGGGTGGGAGGCAGGGCATGCAGGGATGGGGATACCAGTGAGCACGTGTGATGGAGCATGCACACCTGGGCATCATGATGGTGGGGAGCACGGTGGGATTTGCCTGCTTTTATTTAGAGCAGCCCCAGTGCTCATAGCATTCCTTTCTCCGGCAGAAGGATAGTCCCCAGTACCAGGCACTCTCTGTCCCCGAGCACTCGCGGCCCGGCACCGTGGTGGGGAATGTCACCGGGGCAGTGGACGCGGATGAGGGCTCCAATGCCATCGTCTACTACTTCATAGCAGGTGGGTGTGGAGATGGCAGCTCAGTGTGCCCCACACACCCCTCACCCAGGATTTCCATCATCTCCTCGCTGTCTCTCTGCCCTGCTCAACGGGCAAGGTGGCATTTTGGAAGTGCCAAGCCCAAAGGGGACTAACTGGGGACCCCCTTCTGCACCCAGCTGGGAACCAGGAGAGCAACTTCCAGCTGAGCCGAGAGGGGAAGCTGAAGGTCTTGCGAGACCTGGACCGGGAGAAGGAGCCATACTACTCCATCATCGTCAAAGCATCCAGCCAGAGGAACTGGTCCCCTCCCCGGGGCCAGCGGGCGGGAAGAGCCCAGTTCTGGGACCTCAACACGGACCTGACCCTTCAGGAGGTGCGGATCTTCCTAGATGACATCAATGACCAGTCCCCCCAGTTCACCAAGTCGGAGTACACAGCGGGTAAGGGGTGCCAGGGGCTGGGGGGGGCATCGGGAGCCAGAGATACTTCAGGGAAAATCCAGCAGGGTGTTGGGGCAGCGAGAGCCAGCCTGGCCCCAGGTCCCTTTCCCATCTCTCCCTCAAAGGGGTTGCCACCGATGCCAAGGTGGGGTCGGAGCTGATCAGAGTGCTCGCAGTGGACGCCGATGTGGGCAATAACAGCCTGGTCCTGTACAACATCCTGGGCATCCGCTACATCAAGCAGCACTCCAATGACTCCGAGGAGGTGGCCAACATCTTCAGCATCGGTGGGTGCCCAGCCTGCTGAGGGAGCAGGGGGCCTTGGGCAGAGATATCCCCATGGCCAAAGATGTCCCCATGGGGTCACTAATGCCAGGCTTGTGACCTTCCTTTCCCCAGGAACCCTTGATGGCATCCTGCGAACCTTCGACCTCTTCACGGCCTATAACCCCGGCTACTTTGTGGTGGACATTATGGCCTCTGACCTGGTGGGCCACAATGACACGGCCATTGTGGGGATTTACATCCTGCGGGATGACCAGCGGGTCAAAATCATCATCAATGAGATCCCTGACAAGGTCAGGCAGTTCGAGGAGGAGTTCATCAGCCTGCTCTCCAACATCACGGGTGCCATCGTCAACTCGGATGACGTGCAGGTAACCATCTGCCTTGGAGGTTGCTTTGAGGGGCTTGGGAAGTCTCCTTTGGGGGAATCCTGCCTGGATAACCACAGACACCCCTGAGCTCTGAAGGTGACGGATACACTCCAGGTTGAGGTGTACTGAAGGGGTCCAGATTGATGCTGGAGGGTCTCTTGCCACGCGAGCACACCTCGGGGTATGCTCAGGAGGAGACTCCTCTCCCACACTGCAGACCTCGCTGTCTCTCCCCAGTTCCACGTTGACAAGAAAGGCCGCGTGAACTTTGCCCAGACAGAGCTGCTGATCCACGTGGTGAACAGGGAGACCAACCGCATCCTGGACGTGGAGCGGTACGTCCCCTGGCCCCCCACCCAGCTCAGCCCCTTGGGGACCCTCGTTAATGTCGAGGTGCCCAAGCAACCCTTCTCTTCCCAGGGTTATTCAGATGATAGACGAGAACAAGGAGCAGCTGAGGAATCTCTTCAGGAACTACAACGTGCTGGATGTGCAGCCTGCCATCACTGCCCGGGCACCAGACGACCTCTCAGCTCTGCAGGTGAGGGTCCAGCTGGGGCTGGAGGTGCTGCTCGCAGGTGGGGTGGTGCCCCTTCCCACAGGGACTGGTCAGTGACTGGAGAGGTGTTCCACCCATATAACTTCAGGCATGTGCCCACTAGCGGGTGCTGGCTCTGTGCCGGGGGTTTCCACCACACCTCTGTCTCTCCTAGATGGCAATCATTGTGCTGGCTGTCCTGCTCTTCCTGGCTGCCATGCTCTTTATCCTCATGAACTGGTACTACCGGACAGTGTGAGTAACTCCCAGGCTCTGCCCATCCCCTGCAATGTCCCCCGTGGCTAGGGGGACCA
This sequence comes from Pomatostomus ruficeps, assembly GCA_013400735.1. Taxonomy (NCBI): domain Eukaryota; kingdom Metazoa; phylum Chordata; class Aves; order Passeriformes; family Timaliidae; genus Pomatostomus; species Pomatostomus ruficeps. The sequence goes on along the minus strand of VYZT01060129.1, from coordinate 202,829 downwards.
GCTGGAAATGCTGGCAAGCAAAGGAGGGCATCATCTTCCAATACATCTTCCTCCAAAATGCACGGTTTTAATGCTGATAGTACCTCTCCCCTCCGAGCTCCCCCGCCTTACTTAATACAGGGGTATGCCCTGGTTGTTGCAGATCTCTGTGTCCTTCTCCTTTCCAGCATCTTCCTCCCTGACTGGCTGTGTTTCTTTTGCAGGCACAAGAGGAAACTGAAAGCCATCGTGGCTGGTTCCACTGGTGAGCAGTGTTTGGGGCATCCCAGCTGCATGGGAGAGGGGTGTGCACGGAGGGGGGTCACAGGGAGGCATGGGGGATCTCACAGGCTGTGTATCAGAAGTGACCCTGCCCAGCCAGGTGTGATGGTGGGAGATTTTTCTCAGCACCAGGCTCTCAGCCACATCCCAGTGTGTTTCTCACTGCATTTTTGGTTGCTCATTATCCTTCCCTGATAAAGAAGTGTCACCCCCTGGTTTGCTGCTAAGCCCACCAACGTGCCCCCCTGTAATCCCCATCCCTGCCTTTCACAGGGAACAGAGGCTTCATGGACATCATGGACATGCCAAACACCAACAAGTACTCCTTCGATGGGTGAGTGCCACCTCCTGGGGTAGGAGGCTGCTCCCAAGAGAGGGATGCCTGTGTTCTGGAGCCAGGAGGTGGAGACATGATGTCTCTCTGCTCCGCTCTGCATGGAGCATGACTGAGCCTGGGACATGTCCTTGCTCTGAGGGCTTTCTAAGCTAAAAAATCCTGTTCTTTCTCCTGTGACTCCATCTCTGCCAATCCTGGCCAGGTTTGGGGTAAGCAGAGATGACGGGCAGGTTTTGACACACACCTGGATCCAGAGCAGCCAGATTCATACCTGCACAGGGCAGGAGGAGGCAGTGCAGCCTCAGCATCCAGGCTCTGGACAGGGTTAGGGCTAACCGCGCTCCTTGTCTGTGCTGACGGCTGTTCTTCCCCCCGGGGCAGGGCCAACCCGGTGTGGCTGGACCCCTTCTGCAGGAACATGGAGCTGGCGGCGCAGGCGGAGCACGAGGACGACCTGCCGGAGAACCTGAGCGAGATCACCGACCTCTGGAACAGCCCTGCCCGCACCCACGTGAGACACAGCCCCGCCGGGACACTGTGTCCCCATGCCTGTCACCCACAGCACCCCCTGAGCCGCTCTCTCCTCCCGCAGGGTACCTTCGGGAGAGAGCCCTCGGCCGCCAAGCCCGAGGATGATCGCTACCTGCGGGCAGCCATCCAGGAGTACGACAACATTGCCAAGCTGGGGCAGATCATGCGGGAGGGACCCATCAAGGTGAGTGCAGAGGGCAGGCATCCTCCAACGCGGGGTCTTCTCTTACAGCTACACCTTCCAGGTTCGCAGCACCAGAGGGTGATGTCGCTCTGAAAAACGCCGGGGTGACACCGGCCTCCTTCTGATCAAACCATCTCCCTTGGATAACCCCCGGTCTCTCCCCCTCCACCCAGGGCACTCTCCTGAAGGTGGTCCTGGATGATTACATGCGCTTGAAAAAGCTCTTTGCCCAGCGGATGGTGCATAAGGCCACCTCCAGTCAGGGGGACCGCTCCTCGGTCTCGGAGGTAGAGGGGTGTGCATGGGCGTGGGGAGATGCTTGCCGTGCCCTCTGGGATGCAGTGTGTCTTCCCAGCCCCACAGGCTGTGCTCCCTCCCTGTGGCTGTGGTCCCTGTCACCCAGTGGGCCCCCCACTCTCTGCTTGGTCAAAACGAGCCAGATACTGGTTTTCCACTGGTTCCCACTGCTATTTTTTCACTGGTTTTCCAGGCTGCTGATTCCCCACAGTGACTCCCCGTGTTTTTCCTGAGCAGCACCTTCTCCCCTGGTCTTTCTGACTCCGGGGGAGGATGCCCCTCTTTGCAGGGTGGGCTCTGTCCCTCAGCTCCCATTTCTGCCAAGGCTGGCCAAACCTGTGAGGAGTCATCATCCCTCCCTTCTCCTCCTCTGGTTTTTGCCTCAAAAACATAGGTTTTTGAGGCAAAGAGGTTGGGATGGAGGGTGTTGGTGCAGAACGGCTGGTGTGGGGAGAAGCAACTCCTTCTGCAGCCTTCTACCCTTCATGGGGGTGCAAAATGAAGGGTAAAGAGAGCAGAGGAGAGCAGTGGGATGGGAGATGCCTTTCAGCCTTTCTGCCCTCCATCTATCCATGCCCTATATCCATCCAACCTTTCTTCATCTTCTTTCCCTGTCTGCCTCCTGCCCCTCCACCCTCACACAACCCCAAATTCCAGCCTGGGTCCAAACTCCTCCTTGGCCACTCTGGGGGTGGCTGCAGGACACACCACCCAGCTGGCAGTCGGTGCCTGAGCTGGGGCATCCACCAAGGATGCAGCTGGAGGTCATCTCCTGGTGATCCTCATCACCGCGCTCTGAGGGTGCTGCAGAAGAGGAGTGCCCTTCCCTCCTGCTGGACTCCAGCCTTGCGGGAGGTTTGGAGTCAGGGAGAAGCAAGGAGCTACTGTGGCCTCCGTGGTGATTCCCCCACTCCACGGCTCTCTTGTAGCTGATCCAGAAGGAGCTGGAGGACGAGGAGGAGGAGCGCAGTGCCGGCCAGGGCAGCCTGCGCTTCCGACACAAGCAGCCGGTGGAGCTGAAAGGTCCCGATGGCATCCACGTGGTGCACGGCAGCACGGGCACGCTGCTTGCCTCTGACCTCAACAGCCTGCCCGAGGACGACCAGAAGGTGCTGGGTCGCTCGCTGGAGACTCTGACTGCCGACTGCGGGGGCTACAGCGACCACAACGCCCGCACCGAGTCGGCCAAGTCCACCCCCCTGCACAAGATGCGGGAGGTGATCATGGAGAGCCCTCTGGAGATCACCGAGTTATGACGAGCGGTGGTGCTGCTGGTGCTCCTCTAGGCAAGCCGGGGCCGGCGGGGATGAAGCACAGACCAGGGGGGGCCGTGGTGGGGGCCAGGGGCAGCCCAAGACCGGTGCTTGGCCCCCTCTTCCCCTGCAGAAGGAGTCCAGGCTACCCGGTGCGGATCGCTCCGGCAGCCTTGGAGAGCTTGGCCCCGGGAGAGGGCTCTCAGGACCGGAATGCTTTTACTCGCCTGTCATTTATCCATGAAACCATTAAATTTTTTTTTATTTTTCTTATTAAAAAGAAAAAAAAAAGGTTTTTTTTCTAAAAAAAGAAAAAAGGAAAAGAAAAGCTAAAGGAATCTGATGAGTCCAGACTGGATAGGGGGGAAGGTACAGTGAGGATGCAGATGATGTCCTGCCACAGCATCCCCAGGCACAGGCTGGGGACATGCAGCTGTCACACCTGGACCACAGGCATGGGGAGGGCCAGGGAAGCGCAGGGAGAGACCGAATCCTTTTGGCATTAACATCACCTTTCCAGTAAGGAAAGACCGAAAAAATTAAAAAGAAAAAAAAACCCAACCCAAAGACATTCCTCCATTTCGCTGGCTTTACCAAAATTTGTTGCGATGTTGAAAAAGAGAGAGACTGACAATAAGTGGGGCTTCTGGATGTGGAGTGCTCGTGCGTGTCTTTTGTTGCCCTTTTCTTTCCCCTTCTCTCTTGCATTTGGGTTTGTTCGTTCGGGGGTTTGTTTCCAGTCGTAACCTTGTGGAGAGTTTCGGGCACGGTCTGTTACGGGACTCAGAAATACACTGTCTATGGCTTTGGGTAAACCTGTCTGTCGTCCTTCCTCCCTGAATCCATCAGGCCCAAACCCCCTTGGAAGAGAAGACTCTCTTTTAATTCACCCCTCAATCCATCCCCTTCATGAGGTGCCGCCCTGGGTGTTGCTGCGCATTGGATTTTGGGGGAAGCGTTAAATGTCCTCCGGGTTTACCCGTTGCAGCCCCAAGCACAAGGAGGAAGGACACAACCAGCCAGGCTCATGGGAAGAGTTTATTTGTGATGGGATGCTCCCATGCACACTCAGGACCAGGCACGGCAGGCGTCCCCCCACTATGGCAGGGAGGGACGAGCCAGCACCCTGCTGCCCTCACCACCACAGCTGGGTCAGCACGGGACCCCCAGCAGGGACGGGGGTGTGAAAGGAAATCCTGGCACCCAAACTCATTCGTTTTATGTTCAGGTGAGGCTGCTGCCAGCCAGGACTGGTGTTTGGGCAGCAGAACCCAGCCCAGCCCACGGGGACAGATCCACGTTGCAGGATCTGGGCCTTATGAGTGGTTCAGGGTGGGATGGAGAGGTAGAGATGGGATTGGGGAGGGGGTAGAGGTGAGCATGGGGATTTTGCAGTCACCCTGAGAGACATCAAGGCTGAATCCGCAGTCCTGAAAATACGAGTCCCTTAACCTGATGTGGAAATCCAAGCCCCAGGAGTGGAAGAGGAAGTGGCCGAGGCCGCTGGGGTTCCCCGCAGCCCCGCCGGCGCGATGAGGGCAGTTGGCTCCTGCCATTGCCGTCTGCGAGTGCAGGCACGTCTCAAGGGAAGGGAGCCAGGATCCCGAACCGAACGGCAGAGCAAGTCCAGCCAGCTGAGGAGATGGCTCCTAGTTCCACACGTGACGCCGGCAGTGTGCGACGGCCTGCGGGAGGGACGGGGCGGGATGGCGCTGGCATGCGGGGACCCCCAGCACCCTGCCAGCCTGGGGAAGGGGACACAACCCTCACTTACATTGCACTCAATCGCTGTGGCCATGTTCTTGCACCAGTATTGTGGGCCCCAGACACAGTGGGCTGAGCCCAGGAGATCCTCCTTACCCCCATCACAGGCTCTGATTTTCTGCATTGTGAAGGAAAAGAGTGGGAGGTGGAGGGAATAAACCTCTATGAGCAGCCTTTGACCACCCTGCCCTTCTCCCAGCCCCCAGGCTTGGACAAGAGATGCCTGTCTTGGTCTGGGCCTCCCCAGGGATGAGGAGGACACTTACGGTGCAGACAAAGGTGGGATCCATCATCTGCACAAAGAGCCGCACGACCGCCGGCTCATACTGCATCACGAGCGCCTCGCACTGGGAGGGAGGGAGAGAGGGGTGAGCCCGGTGGGGTGTTGGGGGTGTCCCCGCTGGGCTGGCTGTGCCCCCTCAGCTCACCTTGCTGGTGAGTGGCATGGGCAGCATGGTGCAGCCCTTCTCCAGCACCTCGCCCAGCTCCTCCAGCGTCTCGTTCTTCAGCAGCTCGTTGTCGAAGTAGGTGATGATGATCTGGCAGACGTTGCAGAAGGCGCCTGCACTCACCGCCAGCTGCTCCAGTGAGGCAGCCCCTGGAGGACAGGGGCCATCAGCACCCGAGGGAGGGGACACCGTGCTCCCCACGGCCCCGGTGTCTGGGTGTCAGCTCACCGGCATGGGTGTCCCCGCTGCGGGGACAGCAGTGCAGCATGGTGCAGATGGCCGCGGGGTCGGTGGCCTCCAGCAGCATGATCACCACGGCTTTGCCGTAGGAGTTGACGAAGTCCTTGCACTGCCCGATGACGCCGTGGGGCAGCATGTAGCACACCTTCTCGATGTCATTCACCAGTTGCTCCTGCCGGGACAAGGCAGAGGAGGGAAACTCCGGCTCCTTGCTGCCCCTTTGCCCCCTGTCCCAGCCCCCCCAGACCGCAGCCGGGGACTCACCTCCGTCACGTTGTTCTCCAGGAGGCTCTCGACTGTCTTCACGGTGAACTGGCACACGTCGCACAGTGGAGTGCTCCCCACTCTGTCCTGTCGGGACAAGGTGGTGGGATGCATGCCGAGCCCCCCAGAGCCACCCTCATCCTATTCCGCCATCATCCCCCACATAAGGCATTCCCCACCTTGGATAAATGGAGATGTTTGAGGAAATAAAACACAAAATAAAGTTCCCCCTTCACAGTATTTTGATTTTAAGGAGCACAGCAGAGTTGGGGAGGTCCCCACTCTTACCTCCAGCGTGCTCAGGGCCTCCATCACCTTCTCTGTGAGCAGCGTGTGGAGGGGCAGTGCTGAGGTGGAGGCACAGAGTCCCAGCTGGCCACACAGCTCCATTGGGTCCTGGGGAGAGAGACATCCTGAATCAGGCAGGCATTGACCCCGGGAGGGGAAGCTGCACCCCCCATTTCCCCATAAAGGGGGATTTCAGCCCACTGGGGCTTGGGTCTCACTTACCTCAGCCTGCTACCAGTGGAGGGACCAGAAAAAGGCAAGAAAAAATGAACATAAAATATAATTACAGCAGTTGCAAGCCAGAGGGAAGGGGAGATATAAATTAAAAGTTTGTAATATAAAGCAGTGGGTTTAATTTAAAAAAAGGGAGCATTTGCTGATGAGGCCCCTTGGCTGTGCCACTCAGCCCCCAGCTGGCACCCACTCACCCCTGGCCCCCCGGGAGCCCTCACCCTCTTACCATGTAGCGCAGCAGCTGGGCAGCCGTGTCCGTGTACTCGGCCAGGGAGTGCTTGCACTGTGGAAGGGGGACACAGTGTCAGTGCCCGACAGTGGACACCCCCCCAGGCAGGCATCTGCAAGAGATGCTCCCATCGAGGAGGAGAGGGGAGTGTCCAAGGCCAGGTTGGACAGGGCTTGGAGCAACCTGGGATAGTGGAAGGTGTCCCTGCCTGAGGCAGTGGGGTGGAATGAGATTGTCTTTAAGGCCCCTTCCAGCCCAAACCCTTGTGTGATTTCCTGCTGCACCTCACCCGCTGTGCCAGGTCGGGTGTCAGGGTCTCGCACACCCGCTTGGCGTGGCCCACCAGCTCCCAGGTGAAGGCAGTGTTGGTCCCCAGCTCCAGCTGCATGGCTGTCACCAGCTGCAGGCAGTCCCCACACACCTCTTCCGTCTCCTACAGGATGACAAGGGTAGGGACACCTTGGTACCCCCCAAAATAAAAGCAAACACCCATCCCCAATACCTGCGTTTGCAGGGCTGGGATTTAAATACTGGCTGCAATCTGGGGCAGCACTTTGACCAGCATCTCTCTGGTTCCCTCCTGCATCCTGAAATTTCCCCCCAAACTGGTGACACCCCCACCAGAAATCATTTCAGCTCTGCAAAAATTTTAGGGGCTTTCTCTAATTGTTGTTAATATGTTTTTAGGGGATTCTTGTCCCTGAGCAGCACTAAGACACTGGCACAGGTTGTCCAGAGAAGCTGTGGCTGCCTCATCCCTGGAAGTGTCCAAGGCCAGCTTGGATGGGGCTCAGAGCAACCTGGACAGGTTCCCTGTCCATGACAGGGGTTTGGAAGGATCTGTAAGGTCCCTTCCGACCCAAAACGTTCCATGATCCCATGATCAGCACCATTCTTGCCTGTGCCACGGTACCTGGGCCTCATCGCGAGGCAGGTCCTGGGGGTGGAGCAGAAGGGGCACGTTGGCCATGAAGGGGGCGATCAGGTCAGCCAAGTCCTGGGTGGGGCCTGTGGCCGCAGGTGGTGGCTTCTGATAGTTCAAGGTCCCCGTGGGTCTGTCCCGGGGCTGGCACAACTTGATGGTCCCACACACCACCTTCGGTTGCGACTGGGGGAGCAGAGGGGGCTTGAGGCTGCATCTGCCCCATCAGCCCCACCACCCTGCCCTGGGTCATTTCCATCTCCATCTCGTCCTTCAGATGGTTTGTCCCAGGCTCCAGGAGCACCCTTTGCTCTGCAAGCCCCCAAGACATCCCAAACCATGGAAAAACCCCAGCCTGGGGGCTTCCCCTGCATTACCAGCACTTGCTTGCCCAGCTGGACAAGGACGAGGACGCCGGTGTCCACCATCCTCTTGCACTTGACAGACCAGTCCTGGAAGGGCAGGTACTGGCATTTCTTATCCAAGAAGAGCCGCAGCTTTTCCTGGGGGACAGAGAGAGTGTTCAGGGCCCCAGTGGCGTCGGTGGGGAGGAACACCAGCCCCACACCCCTTCCTGCTGAGACCCACCTCGGTGCGGTTGTCCTGCAGGATCTTGCCCACCACGGAGACCGCCACCTGGCACAGGTGACAGGGGATCCCCTTCTGCTGAGAGAGAGGGGACACGTCGGGATGCTGTCAGGGCACCCAGACCCCCCTTTCCTCCCCAGGTCCCAATCCCGCACCCCACCGTGGGGCACTTGGGAATATCCCAGGGCACCCATTGATTTTTGCTGTTTTCTCTGCAGACACTTTGCTGCCTTGGAGTGTGAGATGCTGGGGTGGACAGGCTGGATCCTCCCGCCAGCTCCATGTTCCGGGGCAGGTGGGCACCTCTCCCGCGGCCCCCCGCATTCCCTGCTCCCAGCACGGTTACCCCCAGGGCCCGGTCCCACACGGTGAGCCGGCAGAGCTCCAGCGCCCCGCACTTGGCCGCGGTCGCCACGTCGCGGCACCAATCCTCCGGCCGCTCGCCACACTCGTGGAGGGGGCTGGCCCCGGCTGTGGGAGGGGAGAGGAGGCTGTCAGCCCACAAGGCACCCCAAGACACCAAACCAACGCCCCATCTGCACCCCAGTGAGCTAGGGGTGATGCTCGTCACCCTCCCGCTGTGACTCCACCTCAGCTCCCACAGTCGTGGGGGGAATTGTTTGGTTTATAAATTATTTTTTAAGGTCGGTTTTGCCAGGCGGCCAGCTTTTCCACTGGGATGTTACAGGGTCAGAAGCAAAGGGAATTTGGGGCTCATCCTCAGCCTCACAGCACCCTCTGACAAGCTGCGGAGGCGGCAGCTTATAAAAGCAGCAATAAATTCTTGCAAAACGGGCAAACCCGGGGCGCCGGCGCTCAGCCCCGCACGATAGTCACGCCACGGCTGCCGGCAACGATTGAGCAACCCCAATTTTGGTGGGGTTTTTTTTTTGTTTTATTTCCTCCCCACGACAGCATTTTCTCCTGACTGTAAATCCCCGGGACGGCAGCGGCCGCCTGGCCCGCCCCGGCAGCGCTGTGTGGTGGCGCAAGAGCAGCGCTTTAATTGTCACCTTGGTGTGTCAGGACTCATTTCTGATGGGGCGAGTGTTTGTTTCCACCGGGAACTGTGCCCACCCAGGATGCGGCTGGGGAGGAGGCGGGGAGGGGACGCTACCCAGGCCTTTCGCCGCCTGGCTTTGGCCGGGAGCTGCTCCGGGAATTTAGGGGCACATGGGGAGCAGCACCCGAGCAGAGGTGAGACAGACCCTGCTGCAGACCCTCTTGCAAGAGGAGTTTCTGAGCAAAGCACAACTCTCCGCGCTCCGAGCATTTGCATCCAGCTTTCATCGCCCAGCCCTGTCTGTGATTTTGCAGAGCAGGAATAAAGCCAGAGGCAGGAACTGCTCCTTCCACCCAACCCTGCCCTTATCAGGTTTCTCCCCAAAAGCTGCTTTCCCTGCATGCTGGATTTTGGCAACGCCTCCAGCTCATCCATGAGGCGGCAGCGTGAGGTGCCCGGGGCCACCCTGGAACCCCGGGGCTGGGGGTTGTGGGGAGAGGGGCTCCAAGCCCCCCACCAGTTCCGCCTGGCCCCAAAAGCGCTGGGGCAGCTCGGCGGGCGCCGGGTGGTGTTTCAGCCCCGATTTCCCCATCGGGCTGACGGCAGCACTGGGTCAGGCGAGCCCCGGGGCAGGGCGAGTCCCCCCGGTTTCCCAGGCTTCCCACACACCTCCCCAGCTGCGCGATGCCGCGCTCGCCGCATCAGCTGAGAGGGATATATTTATGTTTTCAACCCCGGCCCCAGCATCAGGGCAAACAGGAATGGCAAGTCAGCGGAGGCATTAAGGGGCAGCACCAAAACCAAGGAGACGGAATACAACAACCCCACAGCTTTTTCCTGAGCTGGTCCCCCAGTATTTCTCACAGCCCGGATCCCGTGGGGGGATCGGGGGATCTCAAAGACACGGGTGATTTGGTCCTGCACTTTTCTGGCTCACACAGATCCTCAGCTCAGCACTTGCTCCTCGCCCTGCTCGAGCTGAAACTCAGGCAACAAGTGCTGGGCCAGAGAGTAATTAGGACTAATCATTAACACCCAGCAGCTGAGAGCAGGGAGAGCTTCCCCAGGTGGAAACCACAGCCACGGGGCAGGCGACTGGGGCAGCTGGTGTCCCGGGTGCTCTCCTACACGTCTCAAAGCCGTACCGGAGCCACCTCGCGCTGCCAGGCACACAGGCAGCAGGGCCATTACATGATGCCATTTTTGGCAAAGGAGCAAGGCAGGGATGCTCCTGTGCCACTCTAGTCCCAGGCCAGCCACCACTGCCCTATTCCTGTCTGCCAGGCCGGGGAATGGGGTGGGCTTTGCTCAGGGGTGACCCAGCACCGAGCTCCAGCTCTGGCAGGGCTTCCTTGGCAGTCCATGGAGCCTCGGAGCGCCCCAGCCGAGCCGGCAGAGCCTGGCGAGCCAGTTGTGACGTAAACCCTGGGGGTGGCAGCGTGGGCCCCAGCGCCCCAATTCCCGGCCTGGCGCACGCCCCTGTTACAGCAAGAACCATAAATACACTTTCCCCAGCTCCCAAATCCTTCTGCGAGGCTTGCAGGGTCGCCGCTCCCGCAGCAACCCCGTGCCGTGTGGCCAAGCCACCCCTGGCTCCCGGGACAGATGTCACCCCAGGGCTGGACGTGCTGGGCCCAGGTGAACTTTCCTGCTCTGCCTGCTGCCGGCTGGAACACCTGGACACGTCCCCCATCCCGGTCACGCGTGCGCACTCACGAGTCCTCCACCACAAACCCCGGGCAGGTCACCCCGGAGGAGCCCAAGGGGCCAAGCCTGGGCTAACCGGGCTGCACGGGGGGTTGCTTACAACAGCAGGGCTGCGCTTACTCCAGGGGAGATTTCCCCAGGAAGCAGCGATTTGCCCTCAAGCGAGCACCAGAGGCTGGAAACAGGCCTTTCCCGGCTGGTTTCCCGGGGACGGGCAGGGGCAGGATTAAGGGACAGCAGCAGAGGTTTGCCTGCAGGAGAATTCGCTCACAGGGGCCCAAGTGCCAGTGATGACAGGGCTCCTGAAGTGAGCAGAGCACATCACCCCATCACCCTTCCCAGAGCTCAGCGAACCACAGCAGCAGCGACTTCCCACCTCCTCTGAGGACCCTCAGGAAAAGGGCAGCCTCAGGTGGCAGCGTGGCCACTCGGCTGTGACAACCCAGTGGCTTCCCCCAGCTCACACGCCGGCAGACAGGCCCCAATACCAAGGGCAGCAGAGAGAGCAGCCCCTCTCCCCCATCCCTGCAGAGACACCCCAACAATTGGCTTCCCTCCTTCCATGCCCCAGCACATCACCAGCTGTGCCTGAATTCCAGAGAAGGGAGGGAACAACCCCCCTTTTTGCCCTGAAATCTTTAAGGGCAAAAGTTCCAACTCTCAGGTTCCAGGAGGGTAACACAGACAGTGGTGCCACCTTCCCCAGTTCTCCTCTGCCCAGCTCCAGAGGAACGAGGAAGCACATTATGGAGCCTAGACACCAAAGCTGGGAATAGTGTTGGGATTCAGCAGGGTTTTCTGGGCTCTCCACCTCCTATCTACCCCCAGGCCTGGCCTTACCTTGGTAGGAGCCCAGGCACAGGGAAATGATCAGCACCAAGCCACTCCATTTGCTCTCCATGCCGTTCCTAAGGAGTCCTCAGTGGCTGGCTCCTCTCCTCTGCTGCTCCCAGACTGAGGAATCTTGGATGGGCTGGGAGAAGCAGTGAGAATCCACACCTACGCAGGGCAATTACCACACCCCTCACTTTATGCCTTGATTATAAAATCATCACCAGGGAGGGAGGGACCAGAGCCAGGGCAGGTATTCCCAGGAGGTCAGAAGCAGCCCAGAACCTGCTGCTCAGCACTAACCCGGCTGCAGAGGGTGGGCCCGGACAGGGAAATCTGTCCTGGAGCCACGTGACAGCACCACGTTCCCTGCCTTTAAAATGACATTTTTATATTTTATTTGAAATCAATCATGGAATGAGGACACAAGGGAAGCCACAGTAGATGCAAGTCAGCAGGGAAGGCCGTATCAAGAAGTCCCTCTGGCCTGCGCAAGGCAGCGATTGCAACACGGGGCTGTTGCCTCACACCAGGCGTTGTGTTTGTCCAGGGAAGAGGAGCAGCAATCCCAGGCAAGCCTCTTCCACCTGCAACCACGCTCAGCAGAACAAAGGCTTGATGGGACACGCAGCTTAATGGGAACCTGAATCCATTCAGCCCCAGATTCCCAGTGACACCTTGGGATGTGCCTTCTCCTGGCTCTGCAGCCAAGGGGAACCTCTACAAGGTCCTTTGGCAACGAAAAAATTGAAAGACACAAACTTATCGGTTTACAGAAGTTTTTATTGTTCATTAAGGAAGCTTTTGTGCAAAAAAAAAAAAAAAAAGAAAAAAATCAAGACAATGTTCTTTAGAAAGCAACTGCACGTGTCCCCCCAGCATGACTCAAGCAGGTTGGGTGCACGGTCCACAGGAAGGGAGAAAACTAAAGGGACTCCCAGCAGCAGCACAGGACTTCCCCTGGTTCACCTCGCCCAGCAGGTTGCCAGCATGGATCCTACTAAAAACCCAGGAAAATAAAACCTTCCCAACCTGCCAAGCAGCAGCCGTGCAGCAGCCTGCAGTGCAGCCCCACCTCCCCCCAGGAAAGATCCACACCATCCAGTTTAGACCACCAAACGCCACCCTCCATGAGGGTGTAACACAACCCTGCCCTCCAGGGCAGCGATGCCCAAGGAGCAGAGCCTATTTCCTATCTGCTCCATCTACCCCAGCTGGGATACACCACTAGAACCACTCCACAGGCCTGCCAGGACACAAAGCTGCACGTATTTTATGTCTTCAGGGGAAATTTTCCTTTTTTTTTCCTCTTGTTTAAAGCCATGAGTGCTTCAGCATTCAGCAAACAGGAGAGACCAACCTCTGCTGCCATCTGTCAGCACTGCCCAGGCTTTTAGTATGTACACAGATGAACTAAAAACCTGCAGCCCAGTGGTTTTCCAATGAAAAATACTCTACTTGCTGCTACAGCGTTGTTACTGGAGCTCCTGCACACCCCACAGGAACAGCAGGAGTTACCGGAATCTTTCTGAACAGGACTGGAATTTCCAAAGCTCCACATCTGCCCAGCTGCTCCTTCCCAAAGGAGCTCCTCAGAGCTACCTTGGTGCCTGTTTTGGGGATTAACTTGACCAGACGTGCACACCCAATGCAAGGTCCATCCCAAGCAACACAAGCAGAACCCTTCACAGCAAGGGCCTGCCATGTTCCCAGGGTAGCAGCCTGCCTTGAAGGCTTTTTTTGGGGATTTCAGGCCATTTCAGTGGAATTTCAGAGAGGTGTCAAAGGCAGGCTGTCAAGTGTGCCAGCAGAGCTTCAAATACCTGCTACTGTGCTCCCACCAGCTGCCATCTTCGCTTGCTGCATTTCCCAGCAGAAATGGGAACTCTGGATAACAATTCCTACCTCCAGTTACTCAGCAGGGAGTCACTGGGAGTGGGTGGGCAGCAGGGGGAGGTGCCCTGGGGCCTCACAGCACCTCTCAAGTTTCAGATGACTCAAATATGCTGTGAGAGAAAAAGCACACCAAGGAACAAAGGGGCACTTTACAATAAAACCCTTTTTTCCACAAATTCCGCCCTCAACGCTGAACTCCCTTTGACATATTCCCAGCTCCTGCTGATCCTCCTCCATCTTCCAGTGACAGCTCACTCTACCTCCTCAGCACCCAGCTGGCTGCTTGTGGGAAGCTGCAAGACAAAGCAGAATTGAGCAACTAGGATAAGAAAAAAGGGAGTCATTCCTCAGGTACGCCAGCATGCTTCAGGAGACGGACATCCCACCGGACAGGGCTTGGCAGCAGAACACCCCTGCTGAGACCGAGCAGTCCAAGGAAATCAAGGATGTGATCAAAGGCTGAGGGAGGGGTTTCCTTAGCTATAACAACGCCATGAGCCACAAGCGTGGTCACTCGAATGCAAAAGCCTGATCACTCAAATGCATCTTTGAAAGTTAGCCAGGCACACAAAGCCCCCTCCTCTGCATCTGTGGAGCTTTGAAAATTCCAGCCAAAAGGATTTCCAGATTCAACATTATCCCTTAGAGCTCCCATACACAGAAAATAAACATTCCGGCCAGATGTTAAAAATGCAAAGCATGTAAAATCTTCCCGATGCTGCCTACAGAAAGACATTTGAAAGTTTAGTCGCTATCTTGTTCTTTTTTTTTAAATTAAAAGATAAGAGCCTTGTCTCATTTCACCATCTCTGTCATTCTTCCCAGCACATATAAAAACACTTCAGCCTACCAATTAAAAAAAAAATAAATCTACAACACACTGACTATTTTTAGGAGCATAATGAGTTAAACTGTACAATCAGAAATATCTTTGTTAAGTCAACGATGAAGATCTGATCCTTCAACAGCAGCACTGCTACAGAAGAGTTACAACAAAGGAACTTGAAGGTCAAATTGTTAATGAGGCAGAGAGGAGGGACAGGTGAGATACAGCTCTCTGCCAACCTCGGCCCACATTTCTTAAGAGCCACGGCAAACTTTCAGAACTGGAAATTCTTCTTCTAGTTCCATACATGACGTTTGCAGTGATCAACAGCCTAAAGGGGAAGAAATAGCTGATATTAGTGGAAAAAAGCCAGTTTGCAAACAAGCAGTTCAACACCTTATCCTGAGTCAGTATCTTGGGAGCAAATCTGCTTTTCTAAAAGTAAGTGATTTCAAAGAGGACTGGAATAAATAACATCCTTGGCCCCACCAGCCAGGAGCTTTAGGAAAGAAGGCTGATGACCCTTAGCCATCAAGGCCTGGCAGAAAAAGCAAAACTGGAAGCCAATTTTTAGAGCCTGATGAGATATTGTGACATGTTCTGTTGGCTGCAGGAACACTGACTAAATATAAAGCTGACACTGTGCCTTACTATAGATTCTGAAATACCAGCAGACAGGAGGGGGACACAAAAAGGAGAGGAAAATCAGCTTTGAGAAAGCTAAGAGCTATGAAACAGCCTCTAATCAAACTAGTACCCTTTTGCTTTTTTTGAACCAGAATTCATCCCTGTCAAAGCGCGGTAGAAGCCAAGAGCAGCTCAGAAGGAGCTGTCAAAGACCAGCAGGGAACTGGAGGCACAAGCCTGCTTTACGTACGTTGCACTGAGCAGCAGTGTCCATGTTCTTACACCAGTAGCCTGGACCCCAGACACAGGCATCGTTCCCCAGGAGAGGCTCCTTAGCTGACTCACAGACTCCGAGTTTCTGGGAAAAGAGCAGCAGCACAGTCAGCACCTTCCTAATTGTACCAGGAGCTCCCAAGTCCAGCCTTATGCCTGAGCTTCCACTTGAGTGAGCGTGGAAGCTCCACTGGGGCAGCTGCAGGAGCTCTCACCGAGGTCACACCTGCAGCTGAAGGAGCAGCCATGAAGCCTTAACCTGACCCAGGGGAGAATTAAGTTACTGCCACTCCTTCATATCAAGTTTTGAAAAACAGATCCTCCAGAGAGGGACCTTTCTCAAGAAATGTCCCTTTACCTCCCACCACATTCAGGGCACATCACACGCTGTCACTGAACCTCCGCAGTGGATAACCACTGGCAGCTCTCTCCTCCTGCCCTTCCTTGTGCTGGGCTGGCAGTCAGACAGCTGGCCATTCAGGAAGCCCCAGGCCTTGCACAAGGGGCTTGCTCCAAGCATTCAGCGTGCTGATTTTGATTCCAGCAGAGTTTCTGCAAGCTGGGCGCTGAAAGGCACCCAGGACAGTAGGCAGGACTGTATCAGAGCCTGCATTCAATAAAACCAAATGCAATACTCACAGTGCAAACAAAAGTGGGATCCATCACCTCTGCCAAGAGTTGCACAACCACGGGTTCATACTGTTCCACGAACTGCACGCACTGTAACAAAACACAGGGTGGGAGATTCTCCTGTTAGAGCCTTTGACAGCACAGGAATGCGTGGTCTGCAACAGGCAGGCCTGCGTGCTACCCCAAACACCCCAACACTGCACAGGGGTAAAGCAGAGGCTTGAGCTCCGCAGATGGTGAAGGAGTCAGGCACTGATCACGTAACTACATCATTGTTTCTGCTAGCTCAGACCTGCCTGCAGCTGTCTGCAGGCACGCTATGAGGAGATAAGGGGGCACAAGGAAAAGAACCACACAGGACAGGCTTTGGGAAAAGAACCACGCAGGGGAAGCTTTGACTGCAAAGCTTCGTCTCTGATTGTGGAGATTGCGCCTGTCTCAGGGGGAGAGCACATGGAACCAGCTGGAGACAAACATCCTGAGCAGGACAGCAGCAAGGACTCCAAAGCATTTGCACTCAAGTTATTCCCTCAGACCAGGCAGCAGCAGGAGCACTTCCTGCCAGGAACAGCTTCTCCCTCTAGTGGAGAGGCCGGCTCCTGAGCTCCGGAAGATGCTGCCGCTCTCAGCGGATGAACAGCATCAATTAATAAACCAACCGCAGCTATTAAACAGCCTCACAGCAGGAAGAGCTGTTCCACAGCTGCTTTAAGCCTCTATATTCCATCCCCAGTAAACTCACAAGCAGTTGCCACTTGCTGACACTCAGCAGTTACCTAATAAGATTTTCAGGTAAATCTTGGTATCAGTGGGCTAACAGGTGTCCCACTGGAATTACACCAGCCTACTTCCAATTACTTCATTAATCCCCTGAACAGGATCAGTGTTGAGGAAAAAAAAATACAACCTTCAGCTGTTCCCACCCACTGTTCTCAGAGGATTTCCAGGCAAACCTTTCCTGACTGCAAATTAGTACAACAATCCAGCCAGTCAATTCAGGCCCTTAAAAGCAGACATCTATTGAAAGGACTGACAACTCCCCAGGATGGGAATTGAGCAAACCTAATCCCCTTGCACCCCAATCTCCTCCCAGCCTTTAGCAGAGAAGGCTGTTACAAAAACCAACAAGAGAAGCTGCTCTCTAGTTTTCCCAAACACTCTGCAAGGTGTCCCGGCCTATGGCAGGGGTGTTGGAATTAGATAGTCTTTAAGGTCCCTTCCAACCCAAACCATTCCAGGATTCTGTGTTTCATCCTCCTGTTCATCCCTATCTGCCTTGCCCGACTGGAAGGCAGGCTGCCAGCCAGCAAGGTCTAAAAGGTGATTCAACTGCCTCAGATCAAGCCTTTTCCCCCTTTTATTTTGCTCTACTGCACATGAGAAGCTGCTATGCTTTGGTGCTAATTACTAAAGGGAAAAACCTGTGAGGGATCAGGTTTGCTGGACACAAGCCAGTCCCAGCTGCACCTGTGGACAGTTTGTCTCCAGCCAGAGACAAGGCATTTGGCCAAACACAGAGACCTCTGTTAGGAGTACCTGGACATTTATAGCAGAAGTAGAGACACTTGAGAGACGGACCTAAAATTAGCATGTAGACAGAATATCAGGTGAAACACTCAGAAAATGAGGTTAACCATAATGGTCACTGTTAGGACCTATGTAAACCCAACAAATCAACAAGGACAGCCCCCAGCCACCACGAAGACCTTGGCTTTTTAGTCTGCCTCCTGCACAAATACCTTACCTGATCACTGACAGACTCTGGCAGGAAGTGACAGACTTTTTCCAGTAAAGCCTCGATTTCAGCTGTCGTGGCATTCTTCTCTAGCTCTTTGTCTGCGTAAGCCACCACCATCTTGCAGATATCACAGAAGCCACCTGCAGGTTTCACTACAACTGAGAAGGAAAGTAAAAAACAAACCGAACATCAGTGCTTGGGTAGTTCCCCCCAAAGAGAAAAGGGAGGCAGGATCAGCAAAGTGTCCGCAAAGGAGATCTCATCATAGGTGAACCAGCTCATTTTGAACACCACAGACCCCTCACCACCCACCTGGTTGCTGGGGGAGCTTGCTGGCTGCACAGCACTTCAGCATGACACACACAGCCTCAGGACTTGTTGCCTCCAAGAGCATGTCAATCACAGCCTGGCCATAGACCTCGATGAAGTCCTTGCACTGGTCCTTGACACTTCCAGGGAAGAGGCGGCAGACCACCTCCATCTCGTGCACAATCTCCTCCTGAAGCACAGGGGAGGAGCAGTAAATGAGGGAGAGGAATTTGACTCAGAAATCTATTCTGCCCCCCAGGACAGAAATTTTGGTGTTGTGAAAACTGGCAATAAAATTAACTTTCCTTCCCCCTTCAGTACAGCCCCATCTTGGCCAAAGCCTAGGAAGGGGTACCATGCCCACCACTCACACACCTCTGTCTTGTTGCTCTCCAGGAGGCCAGTCACTTTTTTCACCATGGTCTCACAGATTTCACACAAGGAAAAAGTCTTCTCTTGAACTGAGACCTTCTGAGTACGCAGAAGAAATACAAAAACAACAGATCAGCACTGGGCCACGTCTGACAGGGACAATTCCTAACAGCATTTACCTAGCTGCTCAGTTTGGGCTGTATTCAAAAGGTCACACAGAACCCAAAACCAACCTCAAAGGTCTCAGTAAAAAGCCTGTCTGAATGAACAGGCATTTTGTATGACTAATTTATAGACTACAAGCCCCAGGCTGTATTTAGCAGACACAAAGAAATAAGCAATCCCACAGAGACAGAAGTCAAGAGAAATAGATAGTGGTTTTTAAAATACATTAACAGAGGACAGTATTTCCCAGAACTGAAAGCACCCTCCTGTTTGCAAAAGCAACATTTGGAGAAGCCAAGGTGCTTCTTCAAACTCAGAGCTTCAGCATGCTGACTCTGGTCCCTCATCTGCACATGCAGAGTGCTGCCCCATTTTTTAAAAGGGATCAAAGTATTGCTGCAAACAAAGAGCAAAACTCAAACTGAGAATTTACATTTCAGGTGTCATTCAGAACCACTAGAACAAGAGTTCCCATTTCAAACCTGAAGCATTACCTTGTAGCTCTGGTTCAGTGTAGGCTCTGCTGTTCAAACAAATCAATCAGCTTTCCTACTTCACAAATTAGCATCAGAAGCAAGAAAAGGCCAGGAATTTATATGCAGGGAGACTTGGATTATTCTGTGCACAAAAGCTTGTCTTTTTGTCTTTCACCTGGTTCGTCACACTAAAGCAAAAAGGAAAGCAAAGTACAAGCAGCCCATCTTACCTCCACAGTTTCCATTTTCACCTCATGAACCACCTGAGCTGGCACCAGAGGCTGAAGGGGAACAGACTTCACAGAAGAACAGAACCCAACCATGGCACAAATGTCCTTTGGTTGCTGGAAAGAGATGTATAAGCAATTTTTAGAAGTCTAGAAGTCTCTGCCCTTTCTGCAGAGCCTGTGAGCAGGCACAGAGAACACAATTTCAAAAGGCTCCAACACAACTAAAAGTTTCATGAGTACTTCTACTTCGAGTATTGCCAAAGCGTTTGGTAGGGTTATAGGCAGGACAGCTACCAGATGAAATTTAGCAGTTCCTGTTAAAGAGGAAGAGGTTAAAAACCCCATTTAAAAAACCATGTCCCACAAGCCACACTATGCAAGCCCTCCAAAAGGAGTTGACTTAAGAGCTACCAACACCAAAACACGCCACCAGCAGCATCACATCAGACCTGCATCCACAAAGCTGCTCCCCAGCTTTAGGTAATCACAGGAGAGGCCAATTGTTCTGACTCCAGAGTCCACCCAAAAGCTGAAAGAATTGCCTACAAGAAAGAACCTCTTTCCTCATCCACAAACTACCTTCTTTAAAGCTGCCAGAAACATCACATTCTGCAAACAGAAACAGTTTCTCGCATTACTGAACACAGCCTACAAGAAACAAAAGTTGAGCTGGTTAAAACCCAAGCCTAGCCATTTGTACCGCAACAACTGAACTTTCACTGTTCTTCTCACAGTAAGAGAAAACAGCAAAAAGAAACAAAGACTTTAAAAAGGCTTTCTAAGTCTTTCTCAAAGAAATACACTCTTTATGCATTTCTTTTCAAAACACACATTACTAAATGCACAAAGAAAAGCCAGACATGAGGCAAACTGCTCTAGGGACCATACCCAAAGTGAGAAAGGCTGTACAGAGTGAGACAAAACTTAAAATTTCCCACCTAAAGTCTACTTAAGCTAGAAAAAGACACCCATGGTCCTATAGGTAATTAGGAGATCACAGTTCACCTGTCACGAGCTTCCTACAGCAGAAGCTCATCCCAGAGTTAATATTAATACATCATGCCACAGTCTCATGCACAGGCAAAGGCAGCACCTCAGAGACACTGTGCTGCTTCAGACTACTCCAGGCAGCACCTTTAAGTCAAGCCCTTTGGTTCATGCGTTGTCAGAAGCAGTTCCAGGTATTAATGTTACAGCAACACCCACATACACACATGTTCTCTCACAGAGAGATGACAGACACAAGGTCTCACAGGACAGGTTAAATTAAAAGTCCAAATTGCTCCAGGAAGCTTTCATCTTCTCAGTTCGTATACTTCAAACATCCATACCATTGTCCTGGATTTAAAGGTTAACCAAGGAAAGACCCGGGGACAGCTTTGCTCCAAGCCCTTTTGAGCCCAGACTTTAAACCAGGAGCTGACAGGAGCCACTGGCATGCTTTTTCCATCTATCCTTCTTCTGAAAGAGGGAGGATATTTTCTGCTCTACTGGACAAAGCATAATCAAGGTGAAATCTTAGTAGCACAAAGTGGTACCTGGAGCTGGAAGTAGGACTGATGCACTGGAGGAAGCCTACAGTCTTTCTCTGTTTTAATCTCATAAATATTCCTTGTATCTGTCAGCACTGAGTACAATCACACCACATGTACAGCTAGGAGAGCAAGAAGTGAACTACAGGCCCTGTAAGAGCAAAGGGTGAACTACAAGCAGG
Source organism: Pomatostomus ruficeps (assembly GCA_013400735.1). Lineage (NCBI taxonomy): Eukaryota > Metazoa > Chordata > Aves > Passeriformes > Timaliidae > Pomatostomus > Pomatostomus ruficeps. The sequence goes on along the minus strand of VYZT01060129.1, from coordinate 182,191 downwards.
CTATCACCACAGGCAAGGTGCTCACCTACCTGATCCTTCTGTTGACAGGGGAGATTGGAGACAGAGGGAGAAAGGAGAAATGAAAGATAACAGTTTAGAGAAAAAACACGTCAAGCACTTGGAACTGCATGTATTCTTTCCACGAAGATAATGGAGTATGACACAGTCCCCACCTCAAAGATCCTCAGCTACAGCAACTCACATTTAATTGCACAGTGCTAACCAGCATTATTCATTTGCAGTTATTAAGGCATCCTGGCCAAGACTACCTCTAAACAGTCTGGACAACACTCAGATGCATGCAAGGTGTAGTCACATTCCAATTTCAGGTATTAACGACACACTGCATTGCAATGCTTAAAATGAGAAACAAAGTGCTGCTGGAACAAAGATTGACTTCCCCCCCAAAATGTTTAAGAAGCAGGATGAGCTTCTAAGTAGCCTTTAGCAACTGGAAACAAAAAAGGCCACTATTTTGCCAAATTCAGGTTCAAGTCAGCCACGTATTCCGGTCAGAAACTCACCTGTAATTTGTTACGTCCCCTGTGGCATCTAGGGACTGCATTCTCTAAGGAAAGGCTTAGCCATTTTTTTTAAAGGCCCTCAGCTCTCTGGATAGAGAGGTGCTATGGCGGTGAGAGGTAAATGCTGCAGAAGGTACCACTCACTTCCCACGGCTCCTGTCAAGAGCCCAGAGAGCAGGAACCCTGAGACAGCAACTCCAGGAACCCTGAGACAGCAACTCCAGAAGGATGTTCAGCCTTGCCTCCAGGAGACACCTTATCTCTAACATTTGAACCAGTTTTGCAATACTGTGACAAAGACAACTCTAATATCCTTAACACAGTATTTGGAGGAGGGGGGAAGTGGTGCAAGTACAGCACTGAGATAAAAGGATATAAAGGAACATGTGTAATGTATCTTCACATTTCAAAGGATGAGAGTGCCTTCTGCACTGCAGAAGTGGTTACAAAATGGAAGAAAAAGCACTAAAGAAACTGAAATTACTATCAAATCAAACACCAAGTTCAAAGCATTAACACCAAGACTTTCAGAGCAAGGGCTCTCCCCAAAGTTTTACTGCAGTGCGTGTTTCCTGTTCCCAAAGCAGCTAGCTACACAAGCCAGAAACACGAACTGAGAGCAGATGTTACCCTCTGCTGATCTTACCAAGTGCATCATCATCTGGATGGCCAAGTCAGAATACTCGGAGATGTAGGTCTTGCACTGCAGGAATTGGGAAAAGGAAGTCTCGTGACTATCAAACAACTCGCGCTGTAGAGTCCATCAAGAATTTTCTAATACATCTCAGGGTATTAATGTACCTGCTCTACTTCATAACAACAGTCTTTCAGAGCTTGTCCCAAATACAAGATGGCATTCCAGGTTACAAAACTGCTGCACAGATAACTGCTTAACCTTTTCTCTTCCTCTCGGGGCAAAAATCCCTCCCCCTTAATGATACAGCCACGTTACCCATCCAGACCATTTTTGTGAAAAAGGCCTTTAAGGGCTAGAAGCAATCTGGAGTCTTTCTCCTCCTCCCCAATCCCACACATCCCACCCAGCTTTCCTGACCATTAAGTTTACCATTTCAGAGTTATTTTATACTGTGTTAACACACTCAACAGAGTCTCCTTTGTGACATTAAATAGAGAATATGATCAGGGGATTAAGGCACTGTGCAAACTATTTTATGTTTGCTTACAGAAAGAGAATTTTTCAACAAAAAAAAGGCCAGTTTACCATATCGGACATCCCAGGTCCCAAACGGTCACACTCCTCCTTGGCATGAGCAACCAAAGACTTCACAAAAGAGGAGTTTGTCTTCACGGCTTCCTGAACATCAGTGACCAGCTGAATGCAATCTTGGCACACATCCCCACTGGCCTGGACAAAGAGAGAAAGGAACCTGAAGTTGACATAATTTCACATGACATCTTTTAGAAGCTTCTGTTGCTACCAAGTTTTACAAGCTATTTTGAGCTATACACAAACCTTAATAAATACTCGGTAGAATACTTTGAAGCCTGAGCTACTGGGAAACGAGCTACTGCTGGTGTGTGCACCAGCCACTAGATGGAGATTAGGTACCTACTTGGCTCCAAAGCCCAGATAACAGCTGAGATACCCAATCTTCAGATCTCTTGGTTTTGTTACAGACCACAGTGGAGAGATTTCTAAATCTGGCACAGATCTTACCTGCTCCACCCACAGCAGCTTGTTCTCAACCCACACACTGCTCAGCTCCCACACCCTGTCAACACTCAGCCTCTGCACTCAAGTTCATTTCCTCATCTATTCCCCTTTGTCAACTATTTGTTCTTTTCCAATCCAGGCTGTCACCTCTACATCCAGAGACAAATGCATCCCCTGAGGGGCACAGCTAGCAGGTTGCTCAAAATACAGGAAGAGCTGTTCTTCCTTTGAACCCTGCTGCCAAGTCTTCTCTCAAAAGAACTTGTTTCCAGCAACACCTGCTTCATTACCACAGTCCTGGACGGCAATGGCATGGCACAAGGCTTGCAGACTGCAGAACTTAATCCAAGATTATACACAGAAGAGCCCTGCACCCTTACCTTGGGCTTCTGCTTGGGCTTGTCCTGAGGGTAAAGGAGAAGAGGCACGTTAGCCATGAACGGGGAGGCCAGTTCAGAGAAATCCAGCTCTGGGATCTTATTGGTCTGGAGCTGCTTCTCGAGCTTCATTGCTGCAAGGTGCTTCTGAAGGGACTGGCACAGAGCGAGGGCACTGCACACAACCTCAGGTTTATCCTGGGGGAGACAAGACACACACAAAAAGCTCCAAACTGATGTCACTTTTAAAGTTCAGAGTAGAGAGTCATTCAGCTGAAACATGGTAAGCCAGGGAAAACGTTTCACAGCAAGGAAGCAGTCTTCAAACTAATACTACCAATGATCCACAGAGGATTCAAAGGATCAAATGCACAATCTTAGGCAGAAGAGAAATTCGGGCATCAACAGGAGCACAACTTTTAATACCAACAGCTGAAAATTGCTATCTACTTACGAGCTCTTCCTTGATCATATCCATGAGAACTGGTAGGTAGGAATCCACAATTTCTTTGCACTCAGAGACCAGGCCTGGGTCAGGAAGAAACTCGCACGTCTTTTCCAGGTAAGAGCGGATCTCTTCCTATGAAAGATGAGGTGAGCAGAGATAGATTATCTCTCTCTCTCCCAAATGCTCCTTCCATTCCCAAAATGCAAAATACAAAGCCTGAAACAAGCTCCTTGGACTCAGGGAGGTCCAGGCAGCAACAAGCAAAACTAGAATGAGGTTCTACACTGTATTTTCCCCAGTTCTGGACCTTCAATGGGACCCTGCCACAGCAAAAACATGTCATACTGCTTGTGTGGCCTGCACAGTCCAGCCTTCCCAGAACTGAATCTTTACAATTAAAAGGAGAAAGTGAACTTATGGACTCGTGGGACAGTGACTCAGTTATACAAAGTACTCACAGGTTGAAAAAAGGAAAAGGGAAGCAGTGCCCCCAAACCAAAACAAAGGCCGCTTGGCGTAACCACTCACACCTAGAGACTGCAGTACCCCACCTTTTAAGACTGATGCCCCACTGGCACAAGAACAATTTTATTAGGCCTCTACAGTCAACCAGGGATGTGTTAAGGCATGGGAGGCTCTAGAATTTTCTAATTTCTAAACCAGTAGAGGCTGTTTTAAAGCCTTTTCCCATGCACTCCAGTCCATTTCAACATCTACTGCTTATGTTAGGAAAACAACACAGACTGCTCTTCCACCCCCTCACCACGAGATCTTGAAACCAAATACTGTTTCGGAGTGAGGAGAACAGGAGCTCTGCTTACCTCAGTGCCATTATCCTTCAAAACCTTGCCAGCCACCGTCACAAGCTCCTTACACAAGTCACAGGGAATACTGCTCTGGAGACAGAAGCAGAGAGTTACTTGGACAAAGAACTGAGTGCCTGTAAGAGCAGTGTGTGAACAACACCACAAAGAACAAACACTACATTTGGAATTAAGTTAAGGAAGAAACACTGGTTGAGGCCAGGATGGGAAGAGGTATTTTTAAACAAAGAGTTAGGCTACTTCAAGCATGTCCAGCTTCAGTTTCTTCAGTAAACCAACACTGTATGAAGAAACTGGCATGCTACTACTTGCTCATTTCACCGTGAAGTAAAGAGTAGATTGCCCCAGGACAGCTTCTCCTTTTACCTTTTCCTTCAGAGAGTTCACACTTGCTACAAATCTTAGAATATTTCAGAACACTTCAACCATTGGAGTTGTGCTCTGACATTCCTCCCTTTTCCTACTTTTCCTTAAACTGAAGTACCCCTGCACAGACATAGCCAACGTGGACTGAATGCACCTGTAAGTGAAACAGGTTTTTCTTCCCTAGAAACTGAAACAATACCCAAACTACAGCTACACCCAGTAATGCAGCCCTCATGTTTAGTGCAACTTGAAAAGCTGCAGTAAATGTAACATTTGTACTGTTATTTACCGTCATGGCTTTTGTAATTTAGCATATGCTTCATCTTTCTGGGAATTTTAACCTTTGAGAAAGACCTAAAGGAATACACAGCTTTTTTCATAATAACTGCGCAAGTTCAGAAAAGACTCCCGTGAATTAGGAGTCGGTAATAAAGCAGAACGAGTGAAATCCACTAGCTCCATTCCATACATCGCTGGGTGGTTGTGCAACAGGTCACGGGAGAAGTCAGCAGACAAGTTGTGCAAGGCAGAGCAGTGAAATGCAACCTTTATCTCGCACCCAAATGCAGCCCCGGCAGAGTCAGATGTAGCACTTAACTCCAATCAGAGGCTTGAGAAATCTTCCTCAGCACACGAAAACCAGCCACCTCAGCCCCAGGTGGGCCCGGCAGGTCTCAGAGGCTGACACTTACCACAGCGGGCTTGTTCCAGACATTCTGCTGGCAGTGCTTCACCGCCCCGCACTGCGACGCCGTGCGAATGCTCTGACACCACACCTCCGGCCCCTTCACGCACTCCTTCTGCCACAGGACAGGGCTTGCCACAGCTGCCAGACAGAAAACAGAATCAGCCTTTCGAGCTGCGTGCCTGAATGATTCCCACTGCAAAGCAGGCAGCTTAGCACCATACAATATAACAATAATGTCATAATACAATAAAACAATATAATGTTTTTAAGTACGTTTCAATCTGGCAATTTTTGACCTGTCCCAAACACAGGTTACAGAGACGAAGGAGAAAACAACTAGAAAAATCGTCATAGTTGAACTTCCCTCATGAAATACAAAACCTCACTTTGCTCAGCACACAAGAACTACCCGATGACTTGAAACATAAAAACTGCTCATTGCAGAAATCTACCCCTCAGACAGCTGACTCCCAAAGCTACAACCTCTGCCTGTTCTCCTGCCCTGCTGTCACTTCAGCTCTGAACCAGTCTGTAATTGCTGTCTGCATTCCTCCTCCCACATGAACCATCCTGTTCTCACACAGCAAGGGAGAGAGTGAGGAGAGAAATCAGATTAGGAGCCGCAACAATGTACACATTGCATGGAAGACTTAAGAGCAGGTACACACCAAAACACTGATCATAAACAGAAAGCTTTAAGAATGTTCTTAAGGAATGTTCTATCACACTTTTTAAACCCACTAAATCTATTTAGACTTCTTTTCTTCCTCTTGGTCAGGTCTTCAACTGTGTACAAAAAAACCTGGGGGTGAAAAAATGTACCAGTCCTTTTTGGAACATTACCTCCCATCCCGTGTGGAACTGCCTTGCAACCTAGAAAGTTTCCAAGTAAGATACAGAATACCTTTTCTGGACAGTCCTGGTAAAGAAATGTAAAATATCTGCACGATGAGTTATCAGCAGGACAAACGAATCAAATGCAAGTTTTCGCTGACTTTCCAAGCTTCTGGTTTTTAACTGTGCTGTCTGGACCTGACACCAAACTTCTCCCAGTTTCTAAAACCAACATGTCAGTAAACTCTGTTTCTTCAGGAGACAATGCCCTATACTGCACTAACCATTCAAGAAATATCCTAGAAGCCTACAGCAGCAGGCTGCAAAGAAAACCACCACAGTCCAAGCCTACAAGGCACTGCTGCCAAGGTTATAATAATAAAAAAACCCAAAACAAAACATAAACCCAACCTTTTGAAACCTGTTAGCTGTACAGGTGTTGTTATCTTTACATCAATGCTGTTCACACATCACAAAACCCTGTAAAATTACAGTGTCAACCAAGAGGCAGGAGTTCAGATGTTTCATTCCTGTGAAGCTTCTAGATGGACAATCACTTTCCCATTTCTCTTGTCTTGTTCTAGGCAATTAGAGGATCGATTTGAAGCTGAATTACCAGGGCATTTACAAGGTACAGGGCCACCACTCATCAAACAGCCAGATAAACACTGCTTTATAGGTGGCATTCTGCAGCCTTCTCCGCTGTTGATTTATAAAGCCTGTGTACGCTGGATTTCAGAGGAATGACCCACTTATTTTAAGAAAAACGTGCTTTGCACGCTTAATTTTTTACACAAGAGCTTGAAGCTTGCCACTCTCTCTCCCAGTCAAATGCCCTCCTTGCATATTATTCCCGAGCAGGACAGCACACTGGTACTGCTTGGGAGACTGCAGGCATAAGATTTCAAAGCTTCTAATAACGTATGGTTAGCAAAATGTTTACAGCCCATTCTCAGCTCCAGCATTACTGATCTGGAAGCCCTAAGAATAGTTAATTTTCAAAGCCACACTGGCCAGCCAAAGAGCTGTCAGCTCTGGCAGGGTGACAATAAACAAGAATACACTTGGTTGAGGGAAAGTTATTCTTCCCTTTCGGATACTGGCAGAGAACAGTGGTAGGAAGGCTCTGGAAGGCAGAGTCAAGCTCTGAATAAAGTCAATCAAGACCTGGGCTTTAAACAGTGGAATTAAGGGTTCCCAACTACTTACAAGTACAGCTTTTAACCTCTGCCTTTATCAAAAGACAATTACTCCCACTACATTGAAATATACTGTAAACTACAAAACTGAACTCTACAACTCCAACAACAGTTATGCCAAGCAGTTTCTCAAACTCTTGATTTAAGAGAGTGTTTAAAAGCCAAATGGAGGCATTCATGCTGTAACTTGCATTGGTCTGATCAGGCTCTTAATGAGCTTTCAGGTTTTGTTTGCTTTTTTTACTTTTAAGATCCTGTTCACTGTATGACTTTTCAGATCTGTACCGGCTTCAGCACAATATGTTCTTCCTTCTTCACAGCCTTAACAATAGGTCATTATTAAGGGCATGACAAAAATACTATGCTTCAGATTTATTTCTGCTTATCAGCTTTTCTGGCTGTGTGTCTTGCACAAATTCCCTGCTGCATGGCTTCTGTATTGAACAGATGCTCACACAGTCACAATGCTCCGACTTGTTCACAAGGAGGAAAAAAAAGTCTTAAAATTAGGTTGATTTTTGACAGTGCATTAACTGCTTCATGCCTCTGTTTCCCTGCATTACATCTCACCAGCCTGAAAAAGAAAAAAAGTATTTTCTCAGAAGGGGGGTAAACAGCAACATTTTGTTTAGATTCTGCTCAAAGCAATGCCACTGGGCACACAGTCGCTTCAAATTTGAGAATAAGGACACTAATGTTACCTGCCATCCTCTAGAGCGGATCAAAGACAACCTTACAAGACCTTGAAAATAACAGGGATGGAGAGGCAGAAGAAGTAAGCTGTTCCTAAGCCAGTGAACACTAAAAACTAGTTCTAGGATGCAAGTAAGCACTCCAAACACTTTCCCACTGGCATTATTTAAAGTCCTCGCTCCTGCACAACATCAGAGCAAGAGGAAATGCCACTACACCTGCTGACTTTTCTGTCACAAAAGCCAACAGATTCAGGAAACCTGAATCAGCTACAGCACAGGATGAACCTACAAGTGAACTTACCTCCAGAAAACAGAAAATGATGGAGCAGCAGTGCCCTTTCAGCTGCAAAGGACACAGGGAAAGTTCTTTTCTTCTGCTACGACAACTCTAAATTTTATGTTTTCAGTATGCATCTTTCTGGTCAGACAGTGACTAAGCAAATTTGTTAGGGCCACACATGGTTGGCACATTTTAGAGCAGCTACAGAACAAAGATGACACACACTAATCATGGCTTCTTTTCTGACACCTTCCACAGTGACTTCCAACACAGTTAAACTTTTATTAGTTTGTTCTGTATTATGTGGAAGTACTTCTGTTTGAAATATTACTCTAACATGAAAGGATGCACCTTCATTGCAACAAAATCCACCCTCCCTTTCCGAACTTCCTAGGAAAACAGAAACAAAGCTAAAAAATCTCTGCAATAATTCAGATCTTGCAGATTCAGAAAAGAATAGCTGGAAATTCTTTACTGTTACCGCTTTTTTCCTTTTAGCTTGTTCTCCTGTTTAACTATGAAAAAGAACTTTTCCCTCATACATTAACTTATGTTACAACAAAAGCAAACATGCCAGTGGAGTGTGTTAAGACCTTGTGCTGTCTCAGAACAAATAGTTTGGAGTTTTAACTCTTCCCTCCAGCCTTTGCTACAAAAGGAGCAACACCTTAGCAAGGTAGTTCACATCCCCAGCGCAGCAGCAACCCAAGAGAAAGCAAAGCACACAGCTCTCAATGCTCAGTGGACAAACCCAAGGGAATGACTTCCTTTGTCATCTCTGGCACCTCCTTACTTTACATAGTTTTCTTTATCTAAGGTCATCCATTTTTGAATAGATTTCTCCTTTCTCTGTAGATCAGCTCTCAACAGTCACATGCCCACTAAGACCTGTCCCCTCGCTGTTCCCTGAAGTTCTTGCAAGCCACTATTTTTAGAGCATCAAACTAAGTTTATCTGTGAAGGCTAAGGTGTTTCTTTACTCGTCCTCTTCACTGGTTTCTCCCTGCTTCAACCACTTCAGCTGTGGCTTCTTCAATTTAAGAAAAAAACAGCCTTTGCTTTCCCAAGTTTCTCCCAACATGCAGACAGAAATTTGGGAAGTAGAGGTGATGGTCCCCTCAGAAAGTATCACCTGATCCACTTGGCTGATAGAGCCATGCATGTGAAAGCACAGCTCAGTTCTTCACTCCTCTCCAGGAAACAGGAACCTAAAAGGAACCTTATGATGTCTGGATTACCATTCTGAAAGGAGAGCTACAGGGAAATTGCTAGGTAATTACCTTTCTTGGAAAAAACCTTCCCTTTTCTCAAGCATTTCCCTCACTCTTCTTCCATGGAGACCCAGCCTGAATTTTCTCCCCTCATGTCTCGGAAAAACATCCTTAGAAATCCCCTCCAAAGCTGCACTGAAGCTACAAATGAGACTTATATAAGCTTCAATGAACAGAGATTCCGCGGGGCCAAACCAGATTCCCTAAAGAGCCAAAGGATGAACCAAAAAACTACCATCCAGGACACAAAGAAATTCAACCTGAAGACTCCAGCCTCCTCCAAACCCAATGGCTAGAAAAACCTTGGGTTACAAATTAACCTGTAATTAAAAAAAAAAAAAACCCCAAGAGGAAAGCGCTGAGCTGCTGTTCAACTCAATGGATTGAAGTACAACGTGAAGATCATTTAGGGTGCTGTCAACTCTTATGTCTTTGTGACAGTCCAGCTTGTCTGAGCATATTAACACACTCAGCAGGAAGGATGTTATTCCCAGGCTGTCCTACTTGCCATGTTAAAAAAACCCAGGCCATTCATTATCTCCCTAAGACACCACAGACCAAGTGAATACATCAGCCCCTGCCATCTGTGCTCTGTTAGTTACTGACTTTTCCCCATGTCCTTGGAGACTTGCAAAAGCAAAGCGTGTTTAAGTTAAAGAAGTCAAGAGGGATCAACTTCTCTTCACTAAAGTTTACAAAGTGTCAAGAGGTGAAGGAGTGACCCCAGCCTGAAGTTATCTGAAGGGCTCAATACTCCACAGCCTCTCTGGCCAGTTAATGAGTAAAACTTCAAAAGTTGTAACCGCATCACACACCAGTGACCCTTGCCAGAGGGCTACTATGCCTCTGGAATAATGAGGCAGTAAAGTGACCATAACATTTGAGGGAACACAGGCAATTTGAAGAAGAATTGGAGGAAATGTGGCCAGCTGTTATCAGCATTCCAGTTACAAATGAGTCTTCCTGTCCAGTAAAACCAAACTTGAAACATTTCTAACTAGCGTGATGGGCAAGAAACGAGTTTGGAGTTAACACCACAGCCAGGCTCTTTCTCAAAGTGGAGAACTCATTTTCATTTTGGCACACTGCCTCTGCCTCAGGTGCTCCCTTGCTTCCCTCACCAGAACACAAGCAGGGCAAGAGAAGCAGTTCATGTAGGTACAAGCAATCGCAATAAAGTTAGAGAGAGCAGACAACTGGATGAGCCGGGACAGTAAAATCACCTCTACCGGCCCAGTAAACTGTCCCAGGTAACTGCAAAGGTTGCAAAATAATAATTTCCCAGTTGGGCAGATGTGGCCAAGCAAGGCCTGATGTCTGTCTGAGATTTTCTATGGCAGAATTCAGAAGAGATAACTGCATGTTCCAGGGCACCTGGGAGTCATCAGGAGTAAGTGGTTCCACACAGTATGCTAAGATCTTCCCAAAAAGTTATGAGCAGCATTTTTCCCTGCAGCAGATCCCTGAAGAAATACACACAAATATTTTGGGCATATTTGTTGTTCATCTCCATTCTTTCTGGTTCTGTTCTGAGGGTTTTTTTGGCAGAATGCAGGGGACAGATTTCATGTGAGTGTCTGTGGAAATCCTGTATTTAACATCCCCTTTTCACCAGACAAATACATTCACAGCATGAAGATTGGGAAAATCTGCTATCTGGCATCTGAAACCAAACATTGCCCCATGAACATATAGAGAGAAGTACTGCCTAAAATAAACACACACACTTCAACACAGCCTTTTTAAATTGCAAGAGGAACTCTGATATTTTAATAGCAGCAAATTAATTGCATTTAAAAGCTGCTCCATATAGAAAAAAATAAAACAGAAAGTGAGTAAATTCTTTAAGAAAAAACAAACTCTCTTTTTATGTCATAGAGTTCTAAGGCGTTGCCCCAACCTGCTTTGAAGAATCAGATCTATATGAGATACTGAAACAAAAACCCATGGCAGGCAGCAGTAACTGGTCCAGCAGATACAAAATCAAAATGTCCCTGCATTTTATACCAGAAAAGCCTTCCCTGAAATAGCACAGCCCAGCCTCCCGGGGAGCCTCAGCTGACATCAGGTGACAGATCCAGTTTTGCTGACAAGCTCCCTCGCTCTTGCTCCACCCTCCTCATCACCTCGGTGTCGGAGGCTCCCAGCACAGCTCCTCTGGGGTGCATGCACAGCTCAAACAGGGGGTGCAGAAAGGCCGTGCTGGGCTCGGGCAGCTCCGACTGTCCAGCCAGGAGCAGGCAGAGCGGCTGGCTCAGCTCCTCCAGACACAACTGAGAGCAACCTTGCTATTAATACCTCCTCGGCAAACAAGCAGGGGATTGTGCAAGAGCAGGTTTACACGGGGCACATGACTCCTGTGCTACCAAAGTGACGGCCTCAGTGTGCCTCGGATCCACAGTTACTACTCCAAGAAAACACGGATTTCATTTTTTATATAATCACAGCACCACTTAGGTTGGAAAAGACCTCTAAGACCATCAAGTCCAACCTGTGACTAATCACCACCTTGTCATCCAGACCAGAGCACTGAGTGCCTGGTCCAGACATTTCCTGAACACCTCCGGGGATGGTGACTCCACTGCCTACCTGCGCAGCCCATTCCAGTGGCTGAGAAGGAATTTCTCCTGATTTCCAACCTTAACCTCCCCTGGCACAGCTTGAGGCTATGTCCTCTCATCCTTGTTCCCTGGGAGCAGGGCCTGACCCCCATCTGGCTGCACCCCCGCCCGGGCCTCCTTTTCTCCAGGCTGAGCCCCTTTCCCAGCTCCCTCAGCTGCTCCTCACTGGACTCACCCTCCAGACCCTTCCCCAGCTCCTTCTCTGGACACACTCCAGCACCTCAATGTCCTTCTTGTAGTGAAGGCCCAGAACTGGACACAAGATTCAAGGTGTGGCCTCAGCAATGCCCGGCACAGAGGGACAGTCACAGCCCTGGTCCTGCTGGGCACACCATTGCTGCTACAAAACACCTTCCACTCTTCTCCCAATTTAATCTGTGGCAGTGGGCTGCACCAGCCTGGCTTTTTTTTGTTAGAAACCACATTCATAGCAGAACAAGCCTGCAAACTACAGAACACAGTTCAATTACCTGCTTTATCCACATCCTCAAGAAAATTCAAGCCAGGCTAACTCAGCCTACAAATTTCCGGTCCCCAGATGTTCTGACCAGCGTCTGCTAGAGAAATTACACATTAACTTGAATCTTCCTTCCTTACAAGGTTTTGAGTCTGCTATTTTAGGGGAGGGGGGATGTGAAGTAATCACATCCTCAGAGTTTTTACTTTTCACTCCCAGCTTAAATTTTAATTTAGCAAAAGGGGGAAAAAGAAATTCAGCTCAAGAGAAACAGACTCCTGCTTTAACAGCACGCCCAGCCTTCCCCCTCCTCTCCTGGCCTCAGAGACAAGGAATAATCAGAGTGCGCACCAGTAGTCCGGAGATGCCAGGACCTGTACACCCTGCTTGAATTCCTCCATGTCTCCCTTAAAGGGAAGATGCACAGAAGCCCTGTAAGTAGGTCAACCAAAAACCCTCACGGCCTGTAAGGCAGCCAAGTGACTCTACTAGGATCCCACAAGGGTGGCTGAATTTTCACACAGCTAATTAGCGAGCTCGGCAGACGAAAACGGTGTTTCGGGTTGTCACAGCAAAATCTTCAGGAAAATCTGCACGGTAGGCGAGGCAATTAGCACTTGTAACAGAACCCTGGTGAAAAAAGACAGCTGTTTATTTGTGTTAGAAGAGTGATTTCCTATGGAAAAACAGGCCTGACTAGTCTCCTGCTACCCTCAGCTGCGTATCACGTCTTTAACAGGTAGGCCAAGCAAACTCTCATTGCTGAACTGGTTTCTCATTACAATTTCCCTAAATACACTAATGGGAAAGGTGGTGGATACTTCAAGGTGAAGCCTTTTCACTTTCAAGGCGCAAAAAACTGCAGGGATTTCAGCGATTTGGTAACAGTCCAGATCGTGTGGTAACTGATGGCAGCTAATTCAGTACAGAGCAGACTCAAAATACACTACTAAAGCAGATAAACATGCAGAGTGAAAGCTTTCTTGCTTCCTGCCTGAAAAGTCTGAGATAATCCATTAAACTGTCCACATATCAGCATATTTAATATTATCAGTATATCTAGGGGAAGGTGTCCCTGTCCTCGGCAGGGGTTTGGAACTAGATGACCTTTGAGGTCTCTTCCAATCCAGGTCATTCTATCATTTCATGACACTAAAGCTACAATAAAGTACAAGACTCGTGTACAATCATGAAAAATTTCATAGGATTATTTACTATACTATGCCAGTTATGGCCTTTCAACAGCCAGCTGGACTTTTTTTTTCACTAACTTCTGAAATGCTGCAGGTTAAACTTGCAAGCAAATAAGCTCTAAGATTAAAACAGTCTTATTTAAAAGAAAATTCCCCAAGTAACTGTGCCCATCACTGTATAACTCCTTACATTTTGGGGGTTCTAGCTATTTCATCCCACGACCTAAAGGTGTAGTACCACTCGTCAGACTATTAATCACTTCTGTACCTCCGTCAAGCTTCTACGATGTACAAAACACAAACACTGCACGTTCTAACCTCTAATCCTACAGGTGAAGGGAGACTATCATCTATTCCCCCCATCACTTTCCCCTCAGCAACAACAGGTAACGAGCCAGCGAGCACCAAAATCAGTGGAATTTTCCATATGGAGCAGGAGATCCTAATGCAAAACCACAACAGCAAAGGCAACCTCCCGCCATCTGCAAGAGGATTAGCAGCCATCTATCCCCGAAGTGACGGAGATAAACAGCGCTGCCGGCAGGAAAAACACTCCTTCCCAGCTGTCCCCACCAGCCTGGGGTCCGTGCTGCCCGATTCATGTCGGATGTGGATGCACATCGATCACGGTGCCATCGCGAAGTCATTCCCTACCAGCCGCGGGAACGGCCGGATCCCCACGGAGACTCCCCCCTTCTCCCTGCGCTTCCCTGGCGCTATTTTTGGGCGAGCCTCCTCCCCGCCCAAACACAGCCTTTCCATCACAGCCACCCGACGGCGCCCTTGAAACCCCCCCCTCCCTCATCGCTGCCTCCTGCTTGGGATCTGGGAGCGGGTCCTGCCGGGGGAACACAAACAGCGTTAGCACCGGCCTTTCCCCCTCCGCGCTGCCCTCGTCCCGCTGGGCGCTCACAGAACCTTTCCCCGAGCCCGCCGGGGCTCAGCCGAATAGGGGAGGGCCTCGGGGGGCGGAGGGCAGCGCTTACCAGCGGCCAGGAGCCCGAGGAGGCTGAGGAGCCCGAGGATCAGCGGCCGCGCCATGGTTCCCCCTCCTTGTCCGTCTGCAATGCGGCGCCGCGGGCACCGCCCGCTCTCGCCCTTATATAGGGGCGGGGCGCGCACGCGCGGCACGGCCCCGCCCCTCGCGCACGCGCAGTGGCGGGACAGGGGAGGTGGGAGGGGGCGCCTGAGGGGCCCCGAGGGGAGCGGGGTAACATGGCGGCCGCGGGGCCGTGTGGGGCCGGGGAGTCGCGGTCCCGGCAGCGCCCTGCGAGACTCCGCCGCGGGAAAACGCCTTGTCCGGCCGGGAAAAAAAAGCCTTCAAGGCGATTTTTGCCTCCACGCTGAGGCAGTGGGAGTCCCAAAGGCAGGAGTGCCCGCACATGGACCTGCCAAGCTGGCAGCATCTGATTGAGGCACACACCAACATGGAGACGTAGCGTTATGGGGTGGAAATGCACCTTTTCCAACCCTCTGCCATGGGCGTCCCAACTAGACCAGGCTGTATCCCACCTGGCTTTGAGCAGTTGCAGGGATGGTGCATCCACAACTTCCCTTTGCAGCCTGTGCGAATGTCCTCATCCCCCTCACAGTAATAAAGTTGCTTCCTAATATCCAACCTAAATTACCTCTCCTTCAAATTGTGCCCATTCCCCCTTGCCCTGTCACTACAACTGCTGATGAAGAGTCCCTCCCCATCTTCCGTGTGGCCTCCTTCAGACAGTGGGATGTGCTGTGAGGTCTCCACAGAACCAAAACTCATGTTGGATATGTGCCACCACACTGCTTCCCACTCACAGGCTTCCTGTCTTGCTTGGGAGGCACTGGGAATGCTGCTTTTTCCTTGCCATGCAGGGAAGGCTCCCTGTTACCACAGGGCAGCCAGATAACCCTGTAGTCCAAATGAACAGTAATTAAAAGTATGATTAAGAGCAATAGCCTGAATTCATTCACTTGCTATCTCCCCGCCTCTTACTCCTGTTTGCCCCTTGCAATGATTCAGCTAACTGGAAAAACAAACTAACCCAGGAAAAAAAAAAAAAAAGAAAAGCACGGTGTTTTCCTGACTGGGTCAACAAACTGAACCAGGTCAGCCAAGAGATGGGGCAGATCCCTCATGGGCTCTCCAGGACTGGGCAGAGCTGCCAGACCAGCTCCCCTCTTCTTCCAAACCCACGCTCAAGGCTTGCTGCAGCTGGAAGAAAGGTCCTTAAAAATGCTTCCCACAGCCTGGGGAATTGGGCATCCCCTGCGGCCTCAGCACAACAACTTGTTCCGTCTAAAGAGCTTGCCTCTGCCAGGCTTATCCTGCCCAGTTCACGGGGATCTTCCAGGCACTGCCCTTCATCTGAGGGCACACATGTCATTACCTTGTTAGGTCCTTTACCTACATGTTCATTTTTCAAGGACCAGACTTGTAGATAACATTTCAGGTTTACTTGCAGCACAAAGATTAGGAGGAAGTGGATCTGTTCTGTTTCACTTTGCCAGGCTATAACAGTGCACATTTCTCCTTTTCTTGTAAGGACCTTTTAAAAGCCACGTTAAGGTGCCGCAGTTATCGTGATTTTCTTCACAAACCACATCAGGACAACTTGATGCTTACACAAGGCCTTTGCCCCTCTGCAAGTCAGCACAGCTTCATTCGGAGCCTCCAGAGCCTCTGCTATCACCACCATCGGGAGCCAGGTTCTTAGGTAATTCCCAAACTGGAGCCAGGGGCACCCAGACTGAATCAACGAGGCAGAAAGCCACCCCCAATTTTGGCCAGACTAAACAAGCAACCTTTACTCTGGCTCTAAAGCCGCCTTGCCTAGGCAGGGCTCAGTGTGCCGCCCTTATCTCAGGAGTGCACAAAAAGCGTTGATGAGGCACCTCAACTTTCCAACCAGCAGTCAGCTACTAACCTAGGAAAACACACACCAAAAAGTAGAGCTTTGTGAAGAATATTTAAAAGGAGGTTAAGTAAGACTGTCTGGAACAGGAGAGCTATTTCAGCAGGCAGGCTGTTTTTCTTCTGGGAGCTGAAGGACAGGGGGAAGCTAGCAGGTTCTACCCCCAATCTTTTATTATTTCAGGCTAGCCCAGGTTTTCTGGAGCTTTGCCAATTCCCATTGATTTGGAGCCTTTTTCTTTCCTCTCTCTCAAGCACACAGCATATAATACTTGGCAATAACAATTGTCTCCATGACTTAGCTTTCCTGGTCTAACCATACTGCCTGCTAGCTTCCTCACTTAAAAAATGAGATTAAACAGAAAAAAATGGCACCAAGAGTTCAAGCACTAGCTGTCTGCCATGGATGTTTGGAAGAGTGGGAAACTCCAAAGGATATCTCAGCCTGTTGGGACCAGGTCCAGCTCACAGATGTGAGCTGAGACCTGGCACTGAGGGTGTGAGCTGCAGCCACCAGCCACCATCTGCCCGCAACCTTCTGCTGAGATTTGGGGTTTTCCTGAAGATAAACCTCCCAGATAAGGTGCCAGATGAGGCTTCTCAGGAAGGATCATGGCTTGTCTGTAGTGATATACAGCTGAGTCACTTGGCTGTAGCTCAGGGAGAAAGAGGCCTTCCCCAGCCTACACTTGTTTTTTAGCCCCATTTTCGGGGAGGCACATGCTCTGCATAGAGAAAGCGAGTAGGAAGAGCTCGGAAAGCTGCACCCAAGTGAGGAACTTTCCTGCAGCTGAACACATGACTCACTTTCCAGATGCCTCCCCTACCAACCAGTTGGACCAGGCTGGCACCAGAGCCCGGCTGGTTTTGATGCTCAAGTTTTGTCCTGCCTAGAGCACACAAATTCCTTCCACATCACCTCGCCCTCCTGGCACCCAGTTCTCCGCTTTGCATAAGTGGGGCACGTGAGGAAGCTGTGTTGGCAATCCCGGGAGGCCAGCCAGAGGCCCCTGCAGGCTCTGGTTTTGCAGCTGCAGCCAGCTCTGCAGGAGAAGTGTTCTCTTTGCAAAAGAAAAAAAACAAAACAAGTGAAATAAATAAAGAGAGGCATTTTCCGCAGCAGCCTGGCTTTCAGACTATTTTGCATTTCCACTCAGACTGCAGCAGGAGGAGGAGGAGGACAAGCAAAGCCAGCCACGAATTACAGCCTGACAGCCTCGTGCAGAGCCTTGGACACGTTTGAAGTTTATTCCAGCCCAAGAGCAGCCTCCCTCTGATTCACCAAACACTTTG
This sequence comes from Pomatostomus ruficeps, assembly GCA_013400735.1. NCBI lineage: Eukaryota > Metazoa > Chordata > Aves > Passeriformes > Timaliidae > Pomatostomus > Pomatostomus ruficeps. The sequence goes on along the minus strand of VYZT01060129.1, from coordinate 164,553 downwards.
GCTTGTGGGTCCTGCTGGAGTGGAGACAGACACCCCCCCACACACCCCCTTCCTCACCACTAACAGGCTGCAGAGAAATAGCTCCTGCTCTGACATTCTTTCTGGAGCAGAAAGCATCAGAGCATTTTCCAAATGGGATGGCCGTGCTGCAGGGACTGCATCCAAGGGCAGAGCTGGAGCTCGGCAACACCGCCAGCAGCCAGGGCAGGTGGGACATGTCCCACTCCGCCTGGCACACACACAAAAAAGAAACGACCAAAAAACACAACCCTGACCCACAGAAACAGATGGTTCTTGACTGGATCAGGGGTCTGAATCAGCCCAGGGTGCTGCCACATGCCTGGAAGTGTCCAAGGCCAGGTTGGACAGGGAGTAACCTGGTCCGGTGGAAGGTGTCCCCACCCATGGCAGGGGTTTGGAACAAAATGGCCTCCAAGGTCCCTTCCAACCCAAACCATGCTGTGATTCTACGACCCTACACCTTTCCAGGCTCTCAGCCCCTGGCATCAGCACAAACAGCCACACACTGCCCAGCCCAGTGACTGGGCTGGCTTTAAGGTGATCCCTTCCCCTTCCCAGGCAGTTTTTGGCACTGCCCAGCCCAGTGACTGGTCTGGCTTTAGGAGTGATCCCTTCCCCTCCCCAGGCAGTTTTTGGCACTGCCCAGCCCAGTGACTGGTCTGGCTTTAGGAGTGATCCCTTCCTCTCCTCAGGCAGTTTTTGGCACTGCCCAGCCCAGTGACTGGTCTGGCTTTAAGGTGATCCCTTCCTCTCCCCAGGCAGTTTTTGGCACTGCCCAGCCCAGTGACTGGTCTGGCTTTAGGAGTGATCCCTTCCTCTCCCCAGGCAGTTTTTGGCCTGGGTGCGGTTCTGTCTGAACGCCCGTGTCATAGCCTGGGGTGAAAGCATCGAGGACCATCCCCCTTTGGCAGCCGTGCCACAGCAGAGCTCTCAATTAACACTGGCACTGGCCCAGGCCACATTCCTTCCCACGTTCAGCTCAGCCACAACTTAATTATCAAAAGGGGTCACATCAAGTACACCGGATTTTCCAAGCAAAGCATAACATAAAACCTCAAATCACTGCAGCTAATTCTCATTTCAGTATTTCCTTTGTCAGCTGTCACAAGTTGTGCATTTTAGTTACAAGCTGTGTTTTGTTTCCTCAGCATTTCAGGTACTGCTTACTGGGATTAGACTCCTATTTCAAGGCAAACCATATCCCAAGGCAACTGATACTTCAAACCAAGTAGATCAACACAAAGAGCATCAGCAGCCATAAATGCTTTGCCCTCGTGAACCAGGATTTCTGACCAGCTCTAGCAAGATCTGGAACAACAACAGAGTTGCCAGAAAAGCAGATGATTCCTTCTAAAAGCAAAGAAATCAACAGTGCAGCACCACCTCATCAGTGTTTTAAAGGATATGCACCAAGGTGCAGAATCCCATCCCTGCTCCCATTGTGTCATCTTGTCAGGGTCATAAGCAGTAAGATTGCAGCCAGATAAATCTCTGCCACAGCCTTGAAGGAGAAACAACTATCTTTTTATATAAGTAAAGTAACAGGTTTCTGTAAATCCTATTTACCCCACCCCCCAAAAATTTTAGAACTATATATCTAGGTTCTCCAGGAAGAAAACAAAGGAAAACGTATAATAGATTTTAAAATATACTTCAGAAATACCAAAAAAAAGTAAAGTCTGCCCAAGAAAAAGAAGATTTTAGGGCATCTTTATTTCCCATTCCTACTACAGCAGAGAAGCAGCTCCCCAGCAGCAGTACCTCTTTTGGCTCCTGGCTTGCCTATAAAGATCCAAAGCAGATGACTTGGCCTTCTTACTGGGAACTGAGATCCTCTCCAATATGAGGAGCAGGCGTGATGTTTTTTAGGATTTCTGCAGTAAAAAAATAGGGATGAACAGAAGACTTGCCTTTATCTATTCCTGCCTGGCACTTCCCTCCCACCCTCTGTCACATTGTGCCATTGCACTGGAGCTCACCACCATTTCCTACAGCAGCCAGGTGTTTGCAGCTTGTCTATCCACAGAAGAGCCACTTTAGAGAAGGTGTGTTTAGTGTTTCACCTCTATCCATGTTGCCAAGCAGGGCAGGCATTTTCCAAAACAAATACCAGATGTCAGAGTCCTTAGCCCAGATGGGGATGGTGAGTGCATGGGTGGGGACCCCGTGTGTGTCGTGTCTCTCTTTCACTGTTATTTTTGGTGTGGAGTGAAGAATATTCTCATTGTCCACCTCCTCCTTAACCTGTCCATTGCCCTTGGGCTCAGCTCTCAGCGCAGGACTGACAGCTCCAAACACCAAAGCCTTGCTTTTCGCATTGCCAGACAGAAATGGGCAAAACTTGCCTGCCAAAACCAAAAAGCTTTTACAAAATATGGGGCAGAGTTCCTTTTGCTTGCTCTCTGCTTTGGAGGTTTTCAAGGATTACACTTGGAAGCTCTAAGGGCTTTTTCAGGAGTGGAGGTTATTGCCATCCAGTGTTTTCCATCTGCTGTGACTCATTTGGGCTCACACAGAAGTGATTAGATAATCACGGGACTCCGGGAGCTACGGCTTTAAGGAAAAGCACAAAGAATTACAGATTTTGCAGGAAAAATAAGAGTTGGCAGAGAACAGCTACAAGGGCTGCTGTAAGGAACCAGGCTGAGGAAAACACACCCACCCGCCAGACTTTCTTCACACAGTTCCCTTCTCTGCTGAAATACTTGCTTTCTCTTCCTTCATTATCCAAAGCAAAAAGGAAGGCACTAAATAGAACCGTTTATTTGGGGAAGAAGGTACAAAACAGAAGAGTTTGGACTGGAAATAAAAGCCCAAGTAAGCTGTCCCCCAAAATTTGGGTGAGCTAATAGCTGGTGTGTAGGGAAGAGAGACTGAATAGAACAGGAAGATAAAGCAGTCCAATATCTTACTACGCAGCCTGAGAAGTCAGGCAGGGATTGCTGCTTTCCTGCTCAGTGGATTCTGTGCTATTGCAAGCTCTACAATTCTTTTTTTAGGTCACAAAAGCACCAGGCAGCACCTCCTCACATGTGATCTCACCTCAGCTGCACGCTCATGGCCCAGGGCTTTTAAGCCAGGCTGTGGATTTCACTGAGGCTTGCAGCAGCAGCCAGTCACCATGGCCAAAAGTGGCACGGGTTGGGATTAATCAAAGTCACAAGGCCCCAGGGGGGAAGTGGCAAACACAGCTACTGTGGCTCCCACCCCAAGGTCTTTCTTCATCATACCAGCGCGCACAACCCACACCCAGGGTCGTGGGCGTTTGAATAGCTGCCCTCTGCCCTCTTCCACAAAAGGGTAAAAATACAGCCAGGCACTCAAGCTCTCTCTTCCACTGTCTCAGCAAAGTCTGGGATTTTAACAACTGGGAGCAAGTTGCCCAGCGTGGTGTTCATCCCTTGCTCGCCCCAAGTCTGACAGGCATCCCACAGCGAACTCCCTGAGCCTCTTCCAGGGTTTCTTCACCTTCCAGTTTCATAAAGCAAAAGCATGTTTCACTCCAGGGAAAAAACCCACAAGGACTGTGACACGAGAAGGACAAACAGCTGTGATCCAACACCTCTGGATTTCACAAGAGGATTCCCTGCCAGCAACCTCCTTTCCTGTGTCCTTCCCACTGTTCCCCCAACAGCAGCTGGGGAAACACTGGAGCATCCCCTCAAAACAGCAAACACAGCAATAGAGATTCTTTATGAATTCCATGGGCACTGCTGACTAATGAAATACTGGCAGCCTGATTTTCCAGGGCAAGCACAGTGGCAGCCTGCAGCCTGGTTTTCCGTGGCAGTCGCAATTTCCATGATCATCACCTGATGTGTGTCTTTACACTTGCTCTTCACAGAAAAGAAATAAAAAGTTCAATAAAGGCTTATTTTAACCCTCAGTTGTAAATCCCAGCCCTAAGAAAGTCAGCATCAGGTACCCACACAAGCTCAGCTACTGCCAGGAAATAGCTGGAGCAAAACTCCCCATTCTGCTGAGCTTTGTTTGCCATGGTGAACGTCAAAGGAGAAACAAAACCCTTCTTATCCTTCCCAGGGAAGGGCAGAGAGGCGTAGGAGTTAGCATTCAATCTTGGGCACTGCAGCCCAGTCAGCTGCAGAACAAAAGCATGGTTGAGCCTGTGGAACAGAGAGAGATTTAAAAAAAGGCAAAATCCCACTCTATCAGGAGCAGCAAATTACATTTCTGGCTTAACACACTGGGCCACACCCAGCACTTGTGGACAGGAGTAAAAACTGACCCAAGACATCCCAGGCACCTACCACAAACCTGCTAGAAAAGACTCATCCCCATTTCCCGTCACTAGGCCGCTGCAACTGCCCTTTAAAACTTATCCAGCAGCTGTTCCCCCGCAGGTTGTAATTCTCATGCTCAGCTGCAGCTGATCTCTCTCTGTGCTCCTTTAGTAGGACAAGGTCCAGAGCCATGTTCTGTCCCTGCTAACAGATCTGCAAATGAGACTTAATTAACCCCAAGAGATTTGGAAACTGTTTTTTCAATTAAAATGAGGATTATCAGGTTTGAGCTGCTCCTGTTTCACAGGGAAGCTTAGAAAGCAAACAGGTTTTGCTCTTATTTGGTTTTCCTGTTGCTGCCTGGGGCGTTCAGAAGATATGTGGAATTTGTAGTGATTTCTAGTAAAAGTGCCTGGGTTTCCCCAGCTGTTCCAGTGACAGCCTCCCTGCTGGCAGCAGCGGTTCCTCCTAGAGGTGTCCACACAAAGCAGGTATCTCCTCCAAGGTGGACCTCGTCCTGCCCTCTCCCTGGGACCTGTGGGTTCTGTTCCAGGAGGCTCCTGCCCTGTGTCACACACTGTCTCTCATTCCATAACACACTTTCTACATGAGACCCACCACAACTAGAGCAGCCAATATGAAGAAGCATGTTCCATCCTTCCAGGCTGCCAGGACGCAGTAGTGCCATTTCCTACAGGTGGATCTTCCCAAGGTCCAGCTGCAGGGCCTGGCTGACCCTGTGGACATCCCAGTGAATTCCCCAGGCTTCTGGGCAGATACTGGTTCCCTGTTCGTTATCTGCTCAGGTGCTTGTGTTTCAGATCCTTCTTTGGAAAGGCCCTTCTCTGTTATGAGCAAGGCTCCAGAGGTCCTGGTGCCCTCATTGTGTGTAAAGCAGGGAGGATTTCGTTATCACCAAGCCAGAAAGGCCTCCAGGCAGAGATGTCATCTTCCCTTTGCAAACAGACCCACGAGGCCACAGCATGACTGTTAGAGGATTGTCAGGAGCCACCCAGGGGCTGAGGGGTGTTCACAGTGCAGCTGTGGCATGCCTGAGCTGATGCTGGAAGGGGCTTCCCTGCTGTCTGTCACACCCTGGCCACGCGCTCCTGCTGCTTCCCTGCCGAGGGACAGACGGACCATGAGTAGACCTGATCAGGAGCATCACGGGGATCCAACTCTAAACTCCCCCTGCAAATGAAAGGCAATAAAAGATAAAATTACAGGCTCACATTACTGCAAGTGACACAAAGGGAGGGCGAGGGAACAGCAACAGAGCACAGGATGATCCTTCCCCTGCATTAGGTGAATTTAAGCACCTCATGAAATGGCAGGGCAACAAAACGACAAGATACAAATAATACATTAGGGCAAGGAAATAAGCTCACTGATGAAAGCATTCAGCATGAGGAACCTCTTCCAACCTAAGGCTTCATCAACATTTGAGAACACCTTGGTACAACCACACCATCTCACAAACAGCTTGACACGAAGAGTTTGGCTTAGATATTAATGTTACTGTTGCCAGAATTTATTTCCATACTCTTAAGCCTGTCTGGTGCTGTTCTGGGTGAGGAGCAGAAGAGGACACCCTGCAGCAGAGACCACACTTTGGTCTGTGCCTGTGGCCCTGTGTGGTGCTTCCCAAGTAAAACCCAGTGGGCACCCCGGCTGAATCTCAGCACCCAAAAATCTGAGTCACTTCTCAAGTTTTCTGGGTGCTCAGAACTTCCCACTACAAAGTGGTTCTCACTTCCTTCTATGTGGAGGTGAGAGAACGAGACAAGTCATGATCTTGCAGACATTTCCTTTCCCACGGAGGCCCAGAGTGGGTAACTGGTGCCGTTTAGGATAGTCAGCTCCTTTTCACTGGGGTTTTCTCTTCATACACAGGCTGGTCAGAAACAAAAGGAGCTATACTTGGTTAATCTTAGAGTTCCCTTCCTTGAGTGGTGTGTTGGGAGACGGGGGTGGTCAGGTGGGGAGTTTTCCATGTTTGTGGAGAGCAGGGAGACACAGATTTTACTCACCTGAGGATGCTGCTGAGCTTACTGAGATGCTGACAGCCACCTGATGGCATTTTTTTCACTGCAGGGCTGCTCCAGAGCCAATGACACTGGTACAAATGCACTTGTAGCCTGCATGTGATCCCCCCTCTCTTCTCACTTGCCTTTTTTCCTCCGTGACAGAAGCTTCAAAAGCCAAACCAGAAAAGCACAAGGCTTCCTGCTCACCTGGGAGAGCAGCAGACTGGCCTTGCTGCGATGGGGGACATCAGAGGCTTTTTCTACTGGTGTCACTACTTTAAGGTTTGCCAGCCTCTCTTCTCGACAGAAATCCCCCTGGCTCAGCTGCTCTCATCATGTCAAAAGTGAATCTTTTGCGTTGCAGGTTTGGAAAGTGTTTGCAATGATTAAAAATAAAGCAACTTCTTTATTTTGCCCTCAGCAGTTTTAGAGAAGCGGAATCGAAAAAGGAACAGAAAATGAGGAGCAGGGTCATTTGAAGATCCTGCATGTGTTTGTGGGGGGCTGAAGGAGGCAGTGAGGGAAGGGTGAGTGGAGCTCAGTCAAAAGCACATCGGCTGTGAGCACCTCGATTCCCACTGAGCTCCCACCCTCATTATGAAGGCTTGTGTTAATTATACCTGCTGCAAAACTGAGGAAAGATCCACTGAAAATCTCTCTGGAGAGCTCAAATGATGGGATGTGCTGAGGCTGTACAAGCCAGACAGCCGGGAAAGCCAACACGAGAAATCAGCCATGTCCACAGATACTGGATAAAAACTGGCCAAGTATCAGCTTTCCGTGGAGAGCAGGACTCCTTCCTCGGGCGTGAGCAGATGGCAAATCCTGCTGCCTTAGGGACAGCCCTTTCCACGCCGTTTGCTGGCTGTCATCTCCCGCTGCCCCTGGGTCCTGTCACCAGGGCCACTGTTTGGGCTCGCTGCCCTCTTTGTGGGCAATTTGCTTTTTCTTCTTTGGTGGCAGCACCCTCCCCATGATAGCTGGTGCTCCGGGGCTGTGCATGTCGGCTCTGGGACACCCCCGGGGGCTCAGTGGAGTCGCTGAGACAGGAACAGGGGCTGAGGCGGGAGACGAGGGTCAGGCAGGGAGCAGACGGGAGCTTTTTTGGGTGAATCCGTGCAAGAGGCGGGGAAGGAGGAACAGAAAAAGCAGATGTGGGGTCTGGCAGCGCTCGCTTTCCCCCTCCAGCCGGCAGGGCCAGGAAGCACGGGGCGAGCTCGGCTCCCTGGGAGAGGAACCTCCCAAACCCAAGGCAGCGCCCGCTCCAGTAAGGGCTGCAGCTCCGAGACTGGGACCAGTGCGCGAAGAGGCGAGGGGGCGGCGGGCGGTCGGCAGGTGGCAGCAGGAGCCCGGTGAGAGGAACAGCTGCATCCCAGGGCTCTGAAAATGGGGTAAAAACACAGAGTTTCCAAGTTTGGCTTTTATCCGGCCTTCTTTGGCATAGGACCCATCAGCGGCAGAGAGGGTGGAACATCCCGTTGATGGTTACAAGGAGATAGGTTTCCCAGTAGGAGGGAATAGAAATGTTTAATTATTCATAGAAACATTAAAAAAAACCCCAAAAAAACAAACTAGAAAAGTTTCAACTCTTAGTTCTGCATTCCACAGAAAAAATGCAGGGCAGCCTTGGCACAGAGGATGGAAACTCCTTTGGGAGGTTTATGCGAGAAGGCTCAAGAGGAAAAGTCCAAGGACAGGTGGATGAGTTATTAAAAAGGGCATTGAACCCTTGGAAGATAACGAGGATTTTCACACTCACCTTCCTGATAGCAGCCCATAGCCAGACAGTCGTGAGAGCTCTCATTGAAGCACCTGAAAGTGCTTTCCTTGGAAAGGCCAGGTGCAGGTAATGGGAAGCTGGAGGCTCTGGGATGGCTGTGCACACACCCACACACCCCCTGCTCCCTGGCACCGAGATGAACCTGCTCCCTCTGTAGAGGGTAGGAGGAAATTGTTGGTTATTGTTTATGATCCGCGGGGAATTTCCTTTGGGAAAAGGAAAAGAGGAGGAATTGTAAAGTCATCTGCCAATAAATTGGATCCTTTGGGTTTTCTATTCTCACACTCAGCATCCACATGAGGCATTTTGTTTTAAACAAGCTTTGGAGACTCAAAAAGGTGCAGAAATAGCAATGCTTTATTATGCAAAAGGAAAGTGAAAGTTCGCCTGTTCCCCGAGGATCGGAAGATTTGCTTTTAACTCTTACCAGCTCAAAGGGCTTTAGATAATACAGGGGGGAAATGGTTGGACCTAGGTGATCTTTTAATTTTTCTCCAACCCAAACCATTCTGATTCTAAAGATTACAGAGTAAATATTGGTCTTTCCAGTTACCCATGGGAAGAAAGCAAGTCCCAGTTGTTTTATGCTTGATAAACATGGAATTATATGTCCTGTCCTTCTTAGGATGTAGGTTTTCACCATCCCCGAAAGGAACCATTTGAGGCTTTAATGTGATTGAAGCGGGTCAGGGAACTGCTGCCTCGGCAGGGAAAAAAGTGGAGCTGGTGTTGGTGACCGTAGAGGACATTTTTGGAGGAGGGGAGTAGAACGAGACGATCCTAAATGTCCCTTCCAACCCAAACCAGTCTGCAACTCCCTGATACCTCCCTGCATTTATTTTGCGTGGTTTCTCACTTTCTGCTCCCAGCAGATGGAGCCACTGGTGTTTAAAAGAGGTGGAAGCGGTTTGGGACATGGATCAGTCCTGCTGCTCATTGGGTTAAATGTTTTTAAAACTGAAAGACGATATTGTGCAATAATCTGTGATGAAGATTTAGTCCCCTACAGATGACCTCTAGTTTAGCCCCCAAAAGCTCATCTTGTCCTCTACAGATTAGCACAGATTTTACAGCCAAAAAGAACCCTCTGACTACCTCTATCCTATCCCCAAAATGTTAATTCTCTCCCCTACAGATTGCCTGCATTTTAGCCCTAAAAAACCCCTGCTGATTACCTCTAGTTTATCGCAAAAAATGTCATTCTGTCCCCTACAGATCATCTCAGATCTTACCCCCAAAATATTTACTATGCCTTACAGGTTATCTAAAGTTTTCTAGCCAAAATTTTTCCTACCTGTTGATTACCTCATTTTTACCTCGAGTCGTTCATTCTCTTCCCTACAGACTAACTCAAATTTCCCCCTCCACATAGGGTTAATTTTGTCTCTTACAGATTAAATAGATTTTACCACCCACAAAAACAACTGATTACCTCTATTTTATACCCAAATTGTTGAAGCAGATCCTGCGAGATGGGATAATGCCTTTTTCCATGTCAATGTCCTAGACAGATGCTGCCCTAGTGATAAGAGAGGAAAAACCAGTGGAGGTTTTTTTAAACTGAAGCCCGACCTGGTCATTGCCACATCATCAATTTGAACCGAGGGCGTAAAAGCAGCAGCAGATGCCTTTATTCCCCGAAAAGCCAGAGCATCCCGGTTGCTATAGTGACACGTCGCCCTTTCCTTGCTCCTGATGTCATTCTGGGGACTGCTCCTTTGCCTCCTCCCGCACGCGTGCACACGCCCGTGTGCGGCACGGGGAGCGAGGAGAAGCCTCTGTTATCCCTGGGGAAGCGGAATGGGGGACGAAGGGAATGTGATCCCGCAGCTAGTGAAGGGCGGAGGAAACACAACTCCCTGCCTCTCCTGCCGCCTGTCTCGGCAGTTTGAGGGATGGAGAAAACACTTTGGTCCTCCCCGTGCCAGCTTTACTTATTGATGAAGCAGGAAGGTGATCTCCGTCCCGAGCCCCACGTGTGCATGCAGAGCAGGCAGGGAGCACACCCCGGGCTCAGGCTCTGCCCCACAGTGGGGAAGGTCCCTCCTCTGCTCCCCTGGGACCACCACAAAGGCATCCTACAAAGTGACACCCCACTAGCATGGGTGTTCAACTGCCCACCAGCCTCTCTCTGCCCCTCATCTCAAAATTATTTACGTGTTAGGGCTGTATTTTTGCCAAGATCTCTGCCCACAAGATCCAAGGCAGAATTCCCTGTTCCAGTTGCAGTAACAAGCGAGGAGCTTAAAAATGCTTCGCCATGTCTCAAAACCCCACAAAACTCCTGCGGTGCATGGCCAGCCAGACTTACCCGCTCCTCTATGACATGATCAACCTGACAGCCTGCACAGGCCCAGCCCTGCCAGCCCTGGGTCTGCCTCATTTAGGCAGCGTTTCCGAGACACTGCCCTTCACCCCAGCTCCATCAGCAACGCTGCAAAAGCCAGAGCCCTGGAGTTATCAGAGTTATCCTGCCTATCTGCAGCTGGATTGCAGAGCCACTGGCTGTGGGTGCCTGCTAAAATCAGGAAAAGTGGGTGGATGGATGGATGGATGGATGGATGGATGGATGGATGGATGGATGGATGGATGGATGGATGGATGGATGGATGGATGGATGGATGGACGGAAGGAAGGCTGGAGGCTACACTGTGAACATCACACCCAGACTATCCTGCCTTGCCGTTTGCATACCAGCTGTGCCACCAGCCTCTGGCACTCTCCATGCAAACCCATCCCCATCACCTTGGCTCATAGGAAGCCACTGAGGAGCGATGTCGGTCATCACACTTAAATGCCAAGAAAACCTGCATTTTGCTGCCCGTGCCACATGCGTAGCAGAAAAACTATGCCAGGAATGTGAAAGAAGGCGGAAAGTTTTTATGGGGACTAGTTTTTTTGGATCTCTCTCTGCTTGCAGAGCCAGATGTCTTTCAGCTCCTCAGTGTCTAACATTACAGAGCTCTGAGGGAGCTGGGTGAATTTCTGCACTTCAGCCAAAATAGCCATTTCTGTAGGATTTAATGCTCCAGACCCTAAGCCTGCCCTGCAGGGACAGTGACAGCTGGTGTCCCCCAATACTCCTGGGCCACTCCCAGTAGGATGCTCTCACTCCCTGCCCTCTGGGAGCACACAGATGCGAGCACACCAGCACAGCACACCACAGAGGGACCAATCCCCCGCCCCACAGCTCCTGTATGGGAACAAAGAGGAATTTGGTGAGAAAGGTGCTGACCTTGAAGCCAGTGTTAGCTGAGGACAACAAAGAGGAGCCTTCCCACAAGGTGGTCACAGAGATGGAGCCAGGTTCCTCCTATGACAGGATGGTGAGGTTTGGAGTGGATATAAGGAGAAACATTTTCTGCAGTACGACAGTGAGCAAAGAGAGGTTGTACTAGGTCCATCCTTGGAGGTTTGCAGGGTGACTCTGCTTTGGGCAGGAAGCCTACAGCCCAAATCACCCCGTGGTGCCCGGGAGGGGACTCACCTTGGCCCAGATGGGACAATTTCGCTGGGTGTCTGTGGGCGCTCAGGCCCCCACTCCCACCCTTTCCCTACCCAGCGCCCAGGCGGCCCCTTCCAGTGATCCCGGGGCTGGGGCTAGCAACTCCCGGTTTCCCGGCGTGGCGTGTCAGGGTGGGGGCAGCGGGGGCCTGGCCCGGGGACCCTGCCCGGCCCCGCCCCGGGATCCGCGTCCAGGCGCCGGGACCGCTCCCCCTGCCGCTGCCCCGGGAGGGAGGAAGGAAGGAAGGAAGGAGGGAGGGAGGGAGGGAATCAGGGAGGGAGGGAGGGGATCAGGGAGGGAAGAGGGGAGGGAGGGAATCAGGGAGGGAGG